>RPFO01000154.1:5583645-5753645 GCA_009746045.1 Mesostigma viride
CTGCGATTGAAATGCTTAATTGATATCCGTACAAATTGCTTGTTCAAACCACTACCTGCGTGTGCGATTACCCCCCCCCCCTTCCAAAAAGCACTGCTGCAGTCGCGCGGGTCTGTCTGGAATTACACGCTTTTTGGAGCCCTTACCCACGCACGTGCGTCCCCAATACCCCCCGCCCTTGCTTCCCCCCTCGCAGCCCTGCTGCAAATTCACGCGCGCCGGCAGTGCGTGGCGGTGGAGACGCTGCGCCTTCGCTGCCACGTCATGCCCCGCCACGCCGACGAGGTGGCCAGCTTGCCCGGGGAGGGCTGCTACATTGCACACAATCACGTGACCAGCGCGCGGTGGAACGAGGAGGAGGCCTGCCTCGATGAGCCGGCACCCGGCGTGCTGCACGAGCTGCTGCCCACGGTACGCGCAATCATACGCTCCTCGCCGGCCTAGTAACAAACGTACTAGCCGAGTGTTATAAAGCAAGGTATCGTCGTCTAAAGCAGACAGAGCAGCGTGCTGCACGAGCTGCTGCCCACGGTGCGCGCAATCATAGGCACCTCGCCGGCCTATACATACTAGCAGAATGTTATAAACGCTATCATGAATAGATATCCTGTACTTTAGCAGACCGACTGGTGTGTGGCCCACGAGCTGCTGCCCACGGTGTGCCCCTCGGCACATGAGCTATTGAACTAGGATAGTAATGTAGTATACACTCTGCTGTAGCAGAGTATGTACCCTTCCATCAACAACAAGCACAAGAGGGGTGCCCCACAAAGCCGTTGAACATCATCCTGGTACTCACGCGACGACGTGGTGAGGGATGACCTCCGCCGTGACACGTCTCTCCTCATTTCCCTACCTACAACCGGTGACTTGTCCAGGTTTCACCGTCCCAAGGTATGCCCGTGACAGATGCCCCGTGTGCTGCATCACCTGCGCACCCCCTTCCTACTGCTGCCATACCCACGCCCTGACTCCCAATCCACCCACCACCTTGTTTCCTATCTACCCACCCACCCCCTTCCTACGTGCTGCATTACCCACGCCCTCGCTCCCAATCCACCCACCACCTTGGTTCCTATCTACCCACCCACCCCCTTCCTACGTGCTGCATTACCCACGCCCTGACTCCCAATCTACCCACCCAGTTGCCTCCAATATACCCACCCACTTGCTTCCTGTGTGCTGCATTGCCCACGCCCTCCCTCCCAACCTGCAGATCTGGCTGTGCCCTGAAAAGGTCCAGGCGCCTGCACCGACCGTCAGCGGAAGCCCCATGCGTCGCAACAGCTCAAGCACACAAGTGGCCGCCAATAAGGCGTTGGATGGCAGCACTCCACCCCCGGCCGAGGGTGGCGCCCAAGTCGCTGGCGCAGCGGGAACTGCTGCCACCCGGGCAGGTTTCGCCACCAGCGAGATACCCTCCCCGTCGTCGGGGGATGCCAGGGATGGCGGGAAACCTGTAGCAGCAGCAGACAACGTGAGTGCGGCAGCGGCGGCGGGAGCGGCTGCAAGCACCAGTGGGATCGGCGAGCGGGCCCCGCGCCCAGGGGCCCAGCCAGGCAACCCTGGCGCCCCCGCCCCGGCAGCCCCCTCTTTGCCCGATGGGGCATCAGAGCTCGCGCAAGGGTCCACAGTGGCCGAGGGGGCGTCTACCTCCAGCCGTGTGGCAGGGGACGAAGTGGCCGAGGGGGGAGGGGTGACAGGAGACAAGGAAGGCGAGGGTGCAGATGGAAGCAGTGGCGCACAGGGACAGGCTGCGGAGGAAGCTCCAGCAGCAGAGCCAGAGCCAGAGCTGCCACCGCCCGAGTACACGTTTGAGTGCCCCGTGTTCATGACGTCGCGGGGCAGGGCCAACATGACGAACATTGGCAGCATGCACCGGCAGGGGGGCGGGCTGGCGGACTTTGTGACCTATCTGGGCCTGCCCAGCCGCAAGCCGCCCGAACGCTGGATTAAGCGCGGCGTGGTCATCATCTGTCACGACCCTGTGGTGTAGGAGGGTCAGGTGATCCCTGGCTTTGCGTGTATGACAGCTGATGATGTCCGCAGCCCGATACAGGGTGGGCGTGGGCAAGGGTGGCATGCTGGTTGCTTCCTGACATTGCTGCCATTTACGCTCCTTAGGATGTTTGAAGCTTGTATATACTGTTCTTCAACACACTATTCCTGGTCGCTGCTGGCCCGCAGTGGGCTACCAGCACTTGCTTCAGCATCTTAAACAGCAATCATACACGAAGAAGCATCCCTCGGCACTGTGAGGTGCCAATAGTTGGCGGGTGCCACAAGGAGATAATACTACCCCACCTAAACTTATTTATACGTCTCTACGCTGGAGTAATTGGTCATCAGTCTACAAATAATTGGACACTGACCAAGTTAGCTTGTATACACGGGCTCATTCTGTAAAATTTTTAACATGCCATTATGCTTGCATATCATGGCATTAATTAATTAATTAATTAATTAATTAATTAATTAATTAATTAATAGACACGTGACTGCGTCACGTGAGCATAAGTCCTCTGTAGGTGTCAGTTGGCGATGCCCTAGGATCCGGAACGTCCGTCCTATAGTCAGCAAAAGTTGGTGCGAGAGGTCCCCAGTTCGATTCCGGCCTGGATTCATTTGCAGATCGCGTTTTCCGCGGACCGGCACTAAACGCAAATGGTTTTCACCTTTGCGGCGTGCCAAATCAGAATAAGTCCTCAGTGGGAGGGGGAAAGGGGATGGAATGGAGGGTGTAAGCTATCTAGGTCCTAGTTACAGGGGTGTGGGCACCTCGGCCCGAATCGCTATGAATGCCATACGCGGTCACACGCGGAGCCCCCACAGACTTGGGGGTGGTCTCCTTCATCACTTCTTGCCATCTATCCTTGCGCACCATCTGCCTCCATATTACAGACAAACCAGGAGGCTGCCCGGGTGTGAGCCCGTCACGTCTAGTGTAGCACATGTCCATGCCGAGTCTATCACGAAAAGTCCACGGGTGGCAGCCCTGCCGCACGCGACCTGGGGCACGCCAGGTGAGGACATATCATCATGGCATAGATCTTTGATAATACTGCAGTGGCTTTACTACTAACTGATTAATAACATGCGGGTCCCGTTAATCAATTAATTTACTCGTAGACATCACCAACGTGCATGTAGGCTCGCCTCATACCCAAGAACCACGCGGGACCACCAGTTCAAAACAAACGATAAGGACCTCAATGGCACAGCAATAAGGTACGCAGCGCGGCGCCACGGTACCGAACTGGTGGTACCGTACAACCGTCAGCATGATAGGACCGGGTGACTCCCGATTGGAAGGCTCCAACTATTCGTAGGCGTAGTCAAATCAAACGGCGTGATACCAAATTAATATTTACGGCCTAACTAACCCAGTTTGTTACGTGCCGTAACACCGGGACTGTGAAGAGTACCACAAGTCAAGCTGTGCCCCCCTTCCATCCCATTCCATCCCATGTCACTCTCGACTCTACTGAGGACTTATGCTCACGTAACGCTGTAACGATTTAATTAATTAATCAATCAATTATTAAGCTGTGCCTGTAATTCATATCAAACAAAAAAGGTATATCTGTCTATAAATCCCTGTTACTACTGGATAAACAATCAGCACACCGTGTAGCATCCTGAAGATACCTACTGAAGGTACCAACTAAAAAAGTTGGTACCCTGTTACCAAGGTTCTTGACGGAGGCGCGTGCAAATGATTGAATTACTGAATGAATCCTGAAGATGGTGCCGCTGAGCTGAGCCGAGCCTCCATCTCCTGCGTGTCAGCGTCTAAGTCTGCGAACTGTAGGTGGACAGCCCGCGTCATAATGATGGTCCCTTGTACAGCTCAAGCACATTTCACGATCTGGAGCAGGGCGGGGGACTGCTTTACCAGTGGCAGTACTCGTGCAGTCTCTCTCCCCATGCCAGGCCGATCCGGCTCTTCAATCACAATACATTCACTCATTGAGGATCTCTGCACCATTAAATTAAAAAACAAATTAAATTATAACATAACTCCGTTGGGAGTACATGTAGCACATATACTAGCTGACATCCGGTCCGAGGATGCGGATGGCGCTGCCTTCTATTCCCCCAACCACCGGCCTGACATCGTGGTGCTGGACTTTGAGGGGGGTGGCCGGCATCTGCTTATTGACGTTTCGGTGGCGCGGCCCTTGGCTCTTAGCCACGTGGCTGGGGCCTCCCTCACGGCAGGTTACACGGCGGACCGGGCGGAGCGGGCCAAGCTCCTGGCCTACGGCGACGTCGGGCACCATCGTGTGGTGCCCTTTGTCCTGGAGGAGTTTGGGGCCATGGGGCCCCTGACCTCCGCCTTCTTCAAGGAGTGTTGCCGGCTCCGGGAGGACCGGCTGGACCTGGAGGGCCAGCGGGCCCCATGGTCGGCGCGGACCTGGCCGTCATATTGGCGTCAGCGCTTGTCGGTGGCGCTGACTCGGGCCATGGCTGACATGATTCATGCTCCGCCGTACGCGGGCTGATTTTGCGGTGCAGCAGGGCTATTAGGTTCCTCCCGTTAGGCGTTTCCATTGGTCTTATGGTAGTATAGAGCTTTGACATGGCTCTGTATATAGGTTTATAGCTGGGCGTTTGCTTTGGTTTGAGTGATTTCACTCTGCTGTAAGTAATTATATTTTTAATACATAAACTAGCTGACAACGAAAATGGCACAACGAAAATGGCTGACGGCGGTATGGCTGACGGCGGAGTTCAGATCTTTTGCGTCTGAGCCCCAAATTCGGTCAGACCACTTGCATTCGATGCGGCTCTTTAAGACGCACTCGCTCATATAATCGGTTACGGCTGACACGCAGTATCGAAAAAGTTACGCACGTGACAAGCAGCTATGACGACTCCAAAAGCAAAACGAGGTTTGGAAAAAGAGCTTTCCGGCTCCCAGCCCAACCCACTCGCCCTCGTTCTTGCCCAGTCGACTGGGCCCACAAAACCACCGCCAGCAAAACCATCGCCAAGCGCCTCACCAGAGCTCAAGAAAACCTGCCACGATCGCAAATGGAGCCACTTCCTCCCAAGCAAGGACTTCTTTTCTTTCAGCGCCTGGCTGGCCCTGACGAGGGAAGAAATTATGCAACGAAACAGTCATCAAGTTCTTAGCACAGGAAGGCAAGCTCATCGGGCACGGCAGGCCCATCCACAACGACGTGCACACCCTGCGCCTCGCCATCCTGTGCAGCCACTTTCAGCTCCCTGACTAGCCACCATCATCGCTCAGCTCCGCAACCCAGCCCGGCCTGCGCAGCCGGCAGCCCCATCGACTCCCTCCCTCTGCAAGGATGACATCCGAGCAGCGCTAGAGGAGCACATGACCTGGCCGTTGGCCGAGAAGCTGACCTCACTGAACACGACGCAGTCAGCACGGTGGAGGCCCGGGTCTCCAATGTGGAAACCAAGGTCGTCCACAAGCTCCAACCTCAGTTCACGGCGCTCACACACCGCAGCGCAGGCATCCGACACGCACGCTGCACTTGTCTCTCGCCTACACCAGGTGGAGGGCAAGTGCGGCGTGCTCATGAAGAAGCTTGAACGGCCATCACCGCCCACACCGAGGCCCTGGCCACACAGGTCCCAAAGATATAGCGGAGCAGTCTGACGGCCACCATCGCATCCCAGCCTCCCCGGCGGCAGGATGCTGGCGACCTTCCGCCGCTCTCCTATGCGGACGGCTGCCGTGCGAACAGCGACCGCCTCGATCAACCACTGACGCCATCGCTACGAAACTCCAGGAGCTTGAATACCTTCGCCAGGCACAACAACGGGAGGCCACTGCGGCATGCATGACGTCGCGCTCGCCGCGACTGCCGGGTGGTGCTGCATCTCTTCCCCCAGAAGCCAGGTGAGACGGTAACCGCCCTTGCCGACGAGCTCAAGGACTCAGCAGCTCCTTACCCTCATGGGCCTCAGTACGTCGGTGAGGTAGCCACTGCGTGGGTGCCACCGCCTTCCTCACTCGTACAAAGTGGCTCCCCCCCCAGTCCTGCTCACCTTCCCCTCCCCCGAGGACACTGGCAGCGGTTCCTTTCTTGTCGCAAGAGATTGCACAACCTCACCTGGACATGGACGACGACCTGAACCCCGCTCAGCAGCAGCAGCGACGCGACCTGTGGCCGGAATACCTCCGCCACAAGCAGGACCCCCAGAAGCCCAAGGTGTACTGGAGGGGGCCGGGGACCTGATGATCAACCACAAGATGTGGCCGATCAGTGCCCCCTGCGGGCTAGAATAGCTTGTATAATAATAGCCCTAGCTTGTATCCATTGGTAGTCACTGCCGCCATGGCAGCAATGCTTAGAATGTTTGCCACGCTCTGCCACCATACCTAGTCACGTGCATCGCTAACACTGGCGGTACACAACCAGCCCTAGCCTAGCTTAGCCCTTGTACAGCCATGCTACATCCTGGCTATGATCAGATCACTTGCCCATATGCTTCTTGCTATGATATGCTCACATGGGTCTTCATGATTGCACCCACCGAACTTGCCGGATCCGGTCTACCGTGTCCGATTGCAGCTGTGGCATGCCTCTGCCGCATGAAGGAGAAAGGGGGTCTCTGCCCTTTCTTCCTGTTGCATGTGCACCTACAGGGATTAAAAGCACTTCGGTGCTCCGTGACTACTGACTCCCCAACGGGATCGAGCATGAGTTTACTTAATTAGCTGAGAAGGGGCATATGGCTTTTAATACATTCTTGGCTACTTCCTGCAAGGGCCGTATGGTGTAAACTACACCTGCTCTGGGTGCACAAAGTGCACCTGCACACCGCTATGTATTCCAGCACCTAGGGCGGGACATAGGTCTGGACCTAGGGGGGAAGATCACCGTGGCTATACAATGGCTAGGGCATGGCTTCTCAGCAGAGAGTTACTCTCTGCATAGGCAGAGCTTGGCTAAATTCTTAATGCATCATCCATGGGGAGTCCCATCATAGGCAGAGCGTCCAGCTAAATTCTTAACCCATGGGTTAAGGCATCATCCATGGGGGGGGGGCATTATGGGCGCACATGCGCGTAGCCGCTTGTGCCACGTGCTAAGCTAAGCCTGAGTAATCTACACTACTGCTATATATTCCCCTTCTACTAAAAAGAAGGATTCAGCCGTGTTCAGCCCGTCTCACGGTGCGAGACTGAACAAGTCTCGCGTGCAGACACGTGTGTAGTACTCCTACACACAGATCTCGAGTGATTTATCTAGTACCAAATCCGAAAGGCTTGCATCACTCCCCGGACAGGAGAACTTTTGCGGATGACTGTAGGTGTAAGTTGGCGATGCCATGGTAACCGGAGACGTCCGTCCTATAGTCAGCAAAATTGGTGCGAGAGGTCCCCAGTTTGATTCCGGTCGGATTCATTTGCAGATCGCGTTTTCCGCGTTTTCCGCGGCCTGGCACTGAACGCAAAGGTTTTCACCTTTGCGGAGTGTCTGATCAGAATATATTCCCTAGACTGGGTTTGCTGGGGTGGCCGGGGGCGCCTAGTGCCAGGGCTTGTGGGCGACGTGGGACGTCCCCCCTCCAGTATGCCGGTTTCCCCCCTGCGCTCTGCCGGAGCTGGAGGTAGGTAGGCCATAGCTCCCATCGCCGCTGTTGCTGTGCCAGGGTCAAGTCGTCGTCCAGCATGTAGGAAGTCCGGTGAGAGCTTCTTCCGGCATTTAAGAAACGGCAGCTTATCCGCCATGTACTTAAAGGTGAGGAGCTGGGGAGCCGGCAAGCCTTACCCCGCGCGCGGGGAAGGCGGACAGCCGACATCCGCAGCTCACCAGTGAGTTGCATGGGGGTAAGAATGTCGCGCTTAAACGCCATGAGAAGGGACTCCGAGTTCTCACCTGCCGGCTGGTCGAAGTGCTTGATGATGACATTGTGGCTGCGCTTGGTGAGGTCGGCCTCCTCGCGGAGGTCGAGCCTGTGTTGCTTGAGCTGTGCCGCGATGGTGGAGGTGGTGGAGGTTGTGGAGGTGGCGTGGTGCCATCAGCATGTCCGTCCAGGTCTGGGGGGGAGCATCGCCTGCCGGGCCAGCGGGGGCTGGCTTGGCGGCGATGTCCTTGACCGCCTGGGCGGTGAGGCCTGCGGTGTTTTGCAGGCACTCGATGGCGATGGCGTGGTCCTGGAGGGGCTTGTCGATGTCGTGGAGGCTGGGTCTTGATGTCGGCGGTGGAGGTGGAGGCGGCAGTGGAGGTGGAGGCGGAGGTGACGGTGGCGGAAAGGAGAGGGAGCTCAGCAGCCAGCGTGCTGCCCATCGCTGCCACATCTGCAGCGAGGGGGGTCATGTGCTGCTCGACGACGTCGATCCCTAAGGATCGAGGGCACGGATGGTGTCGGTCACAGCGGAGGGAGAAAAAATCTGGGCGGCGGAGCGTCCGAGGAGCGAGCAAAGGGAGATTTGTTGCAAGTGGGGACGGGAGAGGCTGTGCAGCTTTGCAGCCAAACCGGCCACGCTGCCACCGGACGGCAGGCAAATGCCGCGGCTACCCAAACCTTGAGTTGGTAGCACAATTCCAAAAGCGTGCCCCATGTCCCATGAAACAGGACGTGCAGCTGGTCACTCGGACCTTTCTGCCAAAAGTGCTCGTCGATGGGGAAATCGTAAAACTGGCTGGGTGGCTTGGCGGGACGACTGCGCTTGGGCTCAGGAGAGGCCGACGGCGAGGCCGAAGAAGAAGGGGCCGAATGTACCACTAAAGCTTGGGATGTGGTACTGCTGCCTTCCTGGCCGGGCGGCGGAACTCTAGGCGTAGCTTCAGGGCTCAGCGCTGCCGCTAAGCTGCGCTGCGTCGAGGTGCGTTTGCTCATCATGATACACATTGCTTAATAGCTTCTGGAAAATATATCAGCGTGTGCGTCTTAGAAAGACGAAGCGATTGTGATATTCACAGCCGAATTTGGTGCCCAAACGTGAAAGTTATGAGCTCCGCCGTCAGCCATGGCTGCCTCGTGGCTCGTAGCTCATGACTCTGCTCCATGATAAGTCAATTAGAATAATTTAATGAATTGATGATACACATGGCCCTGTTGGGAGGTCACAACACACAGAATCCGCATCACATTAGCATTCATGACTTAAGGAGCCTCATCAGCAGCATGGCATTGTCTGCGGGGTGGCGCGCGTGTCAGCGGTGTCGAGTCGCCGAGAAGGCAATTTAGCGACACCGCGTCATGAGTACGCCTCCCATCTGTAGGGTTATATGCCACGCCAGCACGCTGTGTCTACATGCCCTAACAAAGCTGACCCACATAAACCACCGATCTCCCAGCGTCTCGGCCCCCTTGTCGGCCCTGATCCTTAACCCTCCCCCTCTGCTTGTTGTCATCGGCGCCACCGCTTCAGGGTCCCGCCCCCCCCAAGTCACTTCCGTACCCCAGAGTTCCTTACCCCAGACTACAAAACCGGCATCCAGGGGGGTGAAATGCGGTGAGCTGGACACCGCTTCAGCGACCTCACTACGATGAAATGGCGAGATTTCTCAAAGGCCCCTTCATGACAACCTCAACAGAACCGATGAGTCTTGGGTGACCAGCTCGTGAACCAACAATCGGGCATTGTGCAAGCCTAAGGGAATAACAAGCCCAGGGACCCAACAATAGGGGGCCTGTGGAAGCCAACAATGGGGCCCTGTGGAAGCCAACCATGGGGCCTTGGGGAAGCCAATAATAGGGCCTTGGGGAAGCCAACAATAGGGCCCTGTAGAGGCCAACAATAGGTCCTTGGGGAAGCCAAGAATAGGGCCTTGGGGAAGCCAAGAATAAGGCCTTGGGGAAGCCAAAACTAGGGCCGTGGCCTGGGGAAGAAGACCCGGCGTACCCTTGAGAAGGAGTGTCCAACCACAAGTGGGGGTGCCCTGCAAAGCCATAGCCACCCATTTCTTTGACAAACTTGCTACAGAGAAGCGGTGTAACTTTCTTAAGACCTCGCAGGGCCTTTAAGGCGGCTCTTCTTCAAAGCCCACGCTATCGGGCAATAGGGCTAAGGGCAACTCGTTCTGCAAAAAAGCTCGCTACGACCTGGCGGTGGCCGTTCCGTACGCCAGCCTAAGCAGCCTCCACTGGGATCGCAGCTTGTGGAAGAGGCCCAGGCTCCAGAAGATGCCAGCCATGAGGCAGGCAAAGCCCGAGTAGGTGCACACGATGGTGAAGAGCCACCCGATGGGGGTCAGGCACAGCACATGGCCCTCGCACTGGCACGAGTGGCGCTCCGCGCTGCAGTCCCACCAGTGGTGGTGGCCGTAGCCGCCCAGGCTGCGGGGGCGGTGACAGATGGCGGCACCGGCCGCCGCGTCCTGCAGCGAGCCATAGCACGAGGGGTGGTGATGGCACATTTGTAATGGGGTAGTTGTGAGAAGTTGTGAGGTAGTTGTGTCGTTGTAGGATGCTCATGTAGTAGCGTAGCTGTGGTGCAATAGAGCAGTTGTAGGATGCTCATGTAGTAGCGTAGCTGTGGTGCAATAGAGCAGTTGTAGGATGCTCATGTAGTAGCGTAGTTGTGAGGTACAGGTATCATCATGGTGGCACAGCTATGGTCCACATTTGTGATGACCGTGCGCTAGTGATGGACTACACTTGCGCTCAAACAGGGAGTTACTGGTTGTGCTGATGGCATCCAGGCGGTGATAGCACACTTGCGCAGTTTAGATGAAAAAACATAAACACGAGGATGGCCGCGGTGACCGCACGCGCAAGAGGGTGGGTGTCGGCACGATGCAGGTTTAGAGGGAAGAACCAGCACCAGCGGTTCTTAGCACAGGCCCACTGGATGACAAGTACCACAGACAAGTGGGAGGCACCTGCATGCTGACGCACCCCGCAATGCACCTGTCCGGGGTATGCCCCAGTTGCCTGTTTGTTGTGCATTTAGTGTTTGTACGTAGCCATTTTGTCCCTGAACTAGGGGAACTTGATTCGACTCATTTTGGCCTTGTGGGCTAAAAGCTATGCCCATTTATGTGCGATTTTTCATATATTTGTTCTCGTTTAGTGCAATAGGTGTGCTACACCGTTAGTACTCTGTAGCTACTGGCACTCGCAGTACTTTGGACGCACCGTACATGGACCATATGTTATTATGATGACAGCCTGTATGTCGGCCCATCTCGGCCCCATGTTGGGATGCAGCCGCCACCATAAGAGCAACGCACCACTTTGGTGTGACTACCTTTTTCCAACCATGTTGAGTTGGTCATGGCTAGGGTTGCCATGAAGTATTTCTAACATTAAAGGTCCGTCATATTAAGTATTGCAAGGCGTGAATTTGCAAGCTTGTCTCGAGTCATAGCAGGCCCCAATATTTCTTTGACAGCGCCCTCACCTCCGGCTCTACTCCACGCCCCTACACACACCCGAAAACAGGACGCATGCTTTTAATGAAACACCCGGCCCCTCACTTCCGGCTGTCATCAATGTCCCTACCCCACACCTCCAAAAAGAAACATGCTTCCAACCCCCAAAATAACACACAAAAAAAGAAAAGAAAAAGAAAAAGAAAAATGCCCCCCTACCTCCGGCTCGCACGCCTGCCCCGCCGGCAGCCCCACCCCGCAGCACACCGATGTCGGGTCACTCTGATACATGGACGAAGACCAGCGGCCAGGGCCCCCTGGCCAGTACCCGGAGTCCTGCAGCACGTGGCGGGTGAGGTCGGCCATGACCAAGGGCACGGACGCCAGCACAAGGAGCAAGGGGCCATGGCGTTGCCAGAAGCCGAGCCCCCTCGCGGCACACTCGGGGCGGGTGGGTCGGTGGGCGTACACGTACTGGGCGATGTTGGTGAGGAGGGCGAGTGTGACGCCGAATGTGATGGTGTGGGAGAGGGCCTTGGCCGCTTGGCTGGTCGCAAAGCCCAGAAGGCCTGGGTGGGGGGGCGGGGCGGGGGGAGAGGGTAGGGCGGTAGGAATGGGTGTTAGCGTTGGGGTGAGGAGTTTGGAATGGTGGCAAAGCCCAGAAGGCCTGAGGGGGGAGGGGGGGGGAGGAGAGAGTGTGTGCATGCGGTAGTGGGGGGAGAGGGGATGGTGAGGTGGGGGGGTGAGTGTCAATTGGTGTCAGTGTCCATCGGCGTTAACAAGTTTAGGTTGGTCGCGAAGCCCAGGAGACCTAGGGAGGGGGGAAGGGAAGTGAATATGTGTGTGAGAGAGAAAGAGATAGATAGATAGATAGATAGATAGATAGATAGATAGATAGATAGATAGATAGATAGATAGATAGATAGATAGATAGATAGATAGATAGATAGATAGATAGATAGATAGATAGATAGATAGATAGATAGATAGATAGATAGATAGATAGATAGATAGATAGATAGATAGATAGATAGAGAGAGATAGAGAGAGAGAAGAGAGAGTGAGAGAGTGAGTGAGAGAGTGAAAGAGTGAGAGAGAGAGTGAGTGAGAGAGTGAGAGAGTGAGAGAGTGAGAGAGTGCGTGTGTGTGTGTATGTGAGAGAGGGGGTTGGGGGGGGGGGGGTTGGGGGGGGGGGACAGGAAGGAGTATGAGTGTGCATGTTTGCATGTGTGCGTGTGTATGACGGAGGTTGGCACATCGGGTTGGGTTGGGTTTTGGGTTCACATGCTTCAGAGCTACTACTTTGGGGGTTCGGGTTTCGATTCATTCAGGCTTGTGTTTAGTTTTTGAGGTTTTGGAGCTGAGCTGAGGGTGGGTTGGGGTTGGGTCGGCATTGGGGGATGTGTGGGGAAAGCAGCTGCTTCAGAGGAACAACACAGTCAGGCTTTTGATGCTTTAGCTGGATGGCCGCGAAGCAAAAGATAACAGCAGATTTATCTATAGCAGAGGCACAAGGGGGGGCACGGAGGGGCGGGAGAGGGGGGGGGGGGCTGGTGGAAAAGGGACGGCAACCACCCGGATTTTTGAAACCCCAATGTCACGAGTTTTGAAACTGAAGCGTACCACAACATCGCTTCAAAATCGCCTCGTAGACTATTACGTACATAGCAGGCGAGACGTAAGAGTGAAGATAGTTAAGACGCAATAGTTACTTGATAAATTAAGATAGTTAAGACGCACGAGTTACAGGATAGATAAGATAGAGATGCGATAGTTGGTGATACTTAAGATAGTTAAGACGCGATCGTCACGCGATAGTTAAGACAGTTAAGACGCAATAGTTACGTGATTTTAAGATAGTTAAGAGACGCGATAGTTAGAAGTGGAGCGCGCCAAGTACCTGCGACCAGCAGGGGCCAACATCAGGATCCGACTAGAGCGGGGATGGAGACGAGCATGGTGAAGATGCCCGCCATGAGGGACATGCGCTCTGTGGGGGCGTCGGGATCCTGAGAAGCAGCAATCGCACGCAGCATTGACGACCCACGGCCCAGGTTATTCATTAGACCCTAGGGAAGCTCAAAAGTCAAGCGGGTTGCCTGGTTCCTACTGTAGCCGTGAGAGAATTGCGCGGGACAAGCAGTTAAGAAGCCTTGAAAGTTGATCCCCACAGCAATTTTTAATTATGTAGGTAACACCAGCGCTTGGGAAAGATAGACGCCATCATCACACCTCGCAAACAGGACAAGTTTGCGCGGAGGACCTACTTGCGCAAAGGACATACTTGCGCGACTAGTGAGGAATTTTGAAGCAGTTCCATGATAACGCAGTCCAAAACCAATGAATGAATCGCGCAAGCATGAATGAAACAGCGGCAAAACGAGGTGGTCGAAACAGGACGGCTTAGCCAAAAGGTTTGATTTAATCATTAATTTTTTTCAGGGATAAGAAGGCATCCGCATTCTTACGTACCTGGCCTTCATTGCCGGCCACCCCTCTGGCCGGCAGAGGCCGCTGTCAGGCCCCGCCTTCGCAGTCTTCCTCAATTAAGGCTTCAAGGAGCGGATCTGAGAGCGTGGCTTCCGAGGCCATGTCGGAAATCGCTACGAGCCACGGATCCCTACCAGCTACTTTGTTAACGACTCAATTATCGCCGTCTTGAAGCTTGGCTAACACGATCTCGATGAGCGCTTGCCAAGGCAAGAAGAAATTTTTCCTGACGTGACAGGCAAAGACTGGCAAGCTGGCATGGCGCTAGGCACACCCCTACTGGGGAGCGCGTCGTTTGGCGCCACGTGGACACCTACTCCCACCACGTCACGCAGACGCCGTGTACCTATACCGTAGCTACGGTCTACGTTCAGATCTCTACTACAGTTACACTCCGTTTCCCGACGCTAAGATTGCCTAGAAGCTCGGAAGTACTGCTCGTATGTACTAAGTAGTCGTCGGTAGTGGAATCATGTTATCAGCATTCAGCCACTTATACTACTATCAGGCTACTGGAAATGTCTGCTGTGAGTCCAGTGGCTTCCGTGGTCTAGTAAGGCTCCGTTTTAGCCACTGACATCTTGATACCCTAGGCTTAGCAGGGATTACCTATTGGCTATATTTGGAATAAACGTACACCTATTTACCTGGAAATGTCTGCTGTGAGTGCTATCAAACAAAGTCCAAGTGGCCGACACCCTTCCAGGCCACAATGGTTGCCTCAATCAGTTGGCGACATTATGTGTCTGTCTTCCAGCCCACCAATGTCACCGTATCCGGATGGTCCCGTGGTTAGTATCAAGGTCCTGCATGTTCCAGCCGGACCCCACGACCCCGGCGGAGGCCATCACTTGGTTACACTACGTAGGCAATACGAGATTGGATACTTTACCATTGGACCCCCTGGAATTTGGCTGGACCCTGACCAAGGGGATGTCTAGGATCAGCAAATGTCTTTACGAGTACACGGCAGAATGGGGTTATGACATTTTATTGCACGAGAACCATAAGCTCCACCCTGGCCGCCCACCGGATGGGGCTTTCAATGGCCTGGATATAGTTGGATTAAACTTATCACCCTGGCGGTCGATCACCCTTTGGTGGACCGCAGAGCGACCGACATTCAACATCTTTTACTGCACAGAGCCATCGGGGTAAACGCGACCCTCAGCAGCCGGTTTCACCACGATGCGACATGCCTGTGCACCTTCCCTTCGGAAACAATTGAGCACCGCTTTCTCTACTGCCAAGTGAGCGGGGTGTGGCAATGGTTGTTTAACGTATGGTCCGCATGGACCGCGCTACCACATTCCACACTAACGCTATCCGTGCGTTGTATCATATTCGGTATGGCGGGGACCCCCGGGGAGGAGCTATCCGACAGTCAACTAGCCTGGGTATGGCTCCGAACTAATATGCTATACGCGATCTGGACTATCCGGAACGAGACGGTTTTCAAAGTGCGGCACGAATACACCAAAGCCGCCGTTGTGACTGAGGCGGTTTATCTTCCTCTGGAACTCAGCAATGCGTCGCGCTTGGCTCTTGGCGCAAGAACAATACGGCAAGGTGTGGGACCCCGGGCCCAACAATGACAGGCCCAGCCCCTTGGAGCTCTTCCATGCTCTCCTGGGACGCAACAGGGTGTTTACTTGCATTCCTCACGGTGACCTTACGCGCGTCACTTGGCTCCCCTGGTCACACAATGCTCCTTTCTAAACCTTTCACCTATCACACTACCCTCAGAGGGTAACCAGCTGGTCGATACGTGGTACCTCTTCACCTAATGATATTCCTATTGGTTAATAAAAATACCCATTTACCCGGAAAGTGCTATCAAACAAAGATGATAGCACGAGGTTAGAAAATGGGCTCCGCCGGATAATGTATCTTAAGTTTGGGTATAGGGGTGTACTGTAGGTCGTGTACGCGCGACACCAAAATACATCACACGGCATTTCAGGCTATTTTTGGCATACCTGGGTCACCTTAACTGTTATATGGAAATAAACTAACACCCATTTCACCGGAAAAAAAAATACATCACACGCACAAGCTCAATAATAATTTTAGCTATGGCTAATATATAGCTATACGCGACCAGTCGCCCTGCAACTTGCAAGCTCGGGTTTATCGGCCTGTAATTAGAAGCTTTTAGGTCAAATGGGCTGATAAATACTTGAAAATGATGCTATTTTTTCCCTGCTTGCGTCATGAATGGTTCGACATCTACGCCAGGAATGCTTTCCTTACTGTATAAAAACATGCACGTGCACGGGAGAGGAGGCCATCTCCGTTATCAAGGGGACAAGAGGCTATCATCGTCAGCCGGAAGATTGCTCTCCCATGTACCATATCCTTACGCGCACTAGCCAAGATTTGGAGATGAAGAGCCTACTTTGGGGTTGAAGCTCAGAGATGCCTGCAAAGGAAGCACGGTTCTGTCCCATGTTGACCCGCAAGTACCTCTCATGACTGCAGCCCATGCACCATCAGCTGCCAAGCCGGACGTCCTGAACGACGTCGCTGCATGGGCAGGAGGCAAGGCATACGAGGTTGCCGTTGCCAGCGGGGCTGCCCGAGCCGAGGGTAACGGATTGAGGAGCCTTGCCACCGTCGGTCGCAGCCAATCATGGTCGTGCGCGCGGGAGGAGCCATGGCTTTACGGCTGCCTCATCGTGTCCAAGTTCTGCAAAGTGTACGTGAATTGTTGGGTCCAGGAGCCCCCGGGAACGTCCGTCCAGGTCGCCACGCTCGCCAACCTCCTGGTCGCCATGAACGCGATGGCAACACCCGAGACCGGCGCCGTCCGCGTCAACCTCCACCAGATGTCCGTCGCCGTCGCGGACGGCGGCCCCTTCCTCGCGGCTGTGCTCGGCAAGCGCGGCGCCCACCTGGACAGCCTCGAGTTATGCGCTGTCCAGGTGGCCCACGCGTTCAACAAAGTGTTTGGCACCTCCCTGGAGAAGAAAGTCGAGCTGGAGCGCACCGATTCCGCGCGCCGCATGCGCGAGTACACCGTCCAGGACGAGAAGCAGCACGACGCGCGTGCGTCATCATCCCGTGCGCCCGAGTCTGCCTACTTTGACGACGCCAGCGAGGGCGGCGGAAGTGCCCCCGAGGACGACTCCTACGAGCCATTCCAACGCGAGTTCCTCCGCCCCACGCTCGCCCAGCCTCCTTTCTCGTCCGCGTGGCTGGGACAGCTGGCATCCGTCGCGGGGGTCGCCCGCGTCTACCTTGTCGACCCCCGCCGCCGCTCCCCTGTCTTGCTCACCGAGGGCGCCGTGCCGTCGTTGGAAGTCAGCAGCAAGTTTGCCGCGAGCATGACGGCCAACGGTCCCCGCCCAGACGCGCCCCCCGCGGCCCCACCCTGGGCGGTTCCAGGCCTACACGCGCGCGACGTCGCGGGGCCCTCGGGCGGTGCCCTGTGGCGCATCGTGCTCGACCACTGCCTGGTCCTGGTGGACGCGCTGGAGGCCCAGGAGAGGAGGGAGCGGCTGAACAAGGCCAGGGACGGGGGCGGGGTTGGGGCCAAGAAGGCGGTGGGGTGGGGTGGGGTTGTTGACCCTGCGTTAGCGCGCATCCTGTCCAGTAGCGTGGGCGAGGGGCGGCAGCGCAGCTTCCTGTCCTCCCCCCATGACCAGCATCTGAGCCAGGCACACAACTCCGGGGTGCTTGCAGCTCACGGCCAATCACATCCCAGCGCCCTCGGTCCCCAATTCCAGCATCCACAACCGCCGCCTCGCTCGTCCAACCCGACCCATCCGCAGGGGGGTCGCATGCCCCAGGACTCGTTGTCTCCCTGGGACGTGAACGGCGCCAGCATTGGTTCAGCCAGCGGCAGCCATTCCTTAACCGTGACAAATGCCATTCCAAGTGGCTATGGGGCAGTCGTGACAGATGGCAGTGGCTACGGGGTAGTCGTGGCAAATGCCAGCAACAGCAATATGCACAACTCCACCAACCACCAAGGGGATGGCCCTAAAGCGACCTCCTCAACTAGCACAGGTCTGGCCCACCCCACTGGTGTGGCATCCCACCCCACCAAGCCACCCCCCGCGCCAAGGACTGTCATGCTGGCATTTGTGGCCTGGGACCCCTGCGTGAGCGTGGTCGTGCGCTCAGTGCCGCTGCGCCCGCGGCCAGGGTGCCTGGTGGTGTTCTGCGAGCACGGCCCCAGGGAGGCGCGAGCGCTGAGGGACCACGTGCTGTTGACCGCCACCGACGCGTCCACCAACAACATCAGGGGTGTGGCCGCTGGCCATTCATCCACCAATGGCACCCCCGGGGCCCCCGATGTAGCACCCGCCCCTGGCCCGCTGCACCAGCCCTTGGCCACCAATGGCACCTATGGAAATGGGGGCCCAGCCAACGGCGCAGCTAACTCCGCCCCGGTCACCCCCGTAGCCAACCGACGAGGGTCGGACGCACCAGACTCGTCCTCGCATGCCGGCGGCGGTGACAGCACCCGAAGCCAACAAATGGGCGCCAGCAGCCAAGTGTATTTGAGTGACGGCAGCTCGCGCGGCGCCACGAGCCCCTGGGCCGGCCCCCAGGGTGTTCCCGCGGGTCCCTTGAGGTCGTCGCGGGGGAGGGGCCTCTCGGCGCGCCTGATGGCTTGGCTGGGGGGGGGGCGCAACCGGCCCCTCCCTCCGGGGGTCGCGGGTGCCAGGACAGCTCCTGGGAACGCCCTCCAGTTCCCTTCTGTGTTTCAAGGCAGGGTCAGCAGCGATGGCGGGTTTGGAGATGATGGGTGGTCGTCATCGAGGGGGGCTGGTAATGGTGGCGGTAATCGTGGCGGTAATAGCAATGGTGGCGGTATTCCCGGTGACCGCTACGCCACCCTGTGGGACGAGAAGCTGATCCCCCCCTTGCTGCTGTCGCGCCTCAACCGCGTCACGCTGACAGTCGCGCAGAGTTTTGACGGGTGGCCAGGTGGCAGCGTTACGGGGGGGGGGGACGCGAGCGCTGGTGGCACAGGTGCGGGCGGAAGCACTAAGGGTGTGGACGCTTCCTCCTCATCCCATGCCTCAACCACACTGTTTTCATCTGCCACGCTGTCTTCGTACTCTGGCGCCCTGGCCTCGTCTGTCGTGGGATCCTCTTCCCTGTCGATGATCACGGCAACATCTCCCTCCTCGTCAGCGGCTGTTAGTGGATCAGACCTGGCGATGGATTCTGACGTCGGTCACCCATCGTCAGAGCCGCCGACCGCAATGACCACAAGTGTTGGCTCGGTCGCGAGTAGTAGGAAACAGGCGCATGCAAGGGGTGCCTGGGGACCACGTCGGCTGAGCCGAGATCATCATGACGACCTCCTTGCTGATGATGCGCACGCTAGCATAAGTTCTGGGGATGGCAAGGCTCATGCTTCTGGCGGGGATGGTGGGGTCGATGACGTCAGCGCTCATGCGGGAGCTGATCGCGGTGTTGACGGTTCTCACAGTAGTCCGAATCCCTCGGCGCCGAGCAAGCTGGGTCCCAAGAAACTATCGGCACCGGCTGTGCAGGCAGGAGGCCATCCTGCACACAAGGGTGGTCGCGAACATGATCATCCCAAGGACAATGGCGTGACGGACGCTGGCGACAAGGGCAAGGGGGGACCGCGCGTGCCTCGGCTCAACCTGCAGGTGGTCCAAATGCACACAGGCACCGAGGTCGCGCAAGAGGACCGTCCGACGCCCGACACTCGCCTGGTGCTGTCGCTGGATGAGGAGGGGGAGGAGGGGGATGGGGAGGGCCAGGCGGGCTCTGGCAGGGAGGGGGTTCGAAGGGAGACATCAAGGGACGTCGGCGTGCCAGTAGCCAGCAGGGGGGCCGGGAGGAGTTCTCGCCTCCACCCGGGTGGCGGCGTGGCGACATCCGATAGCCTTAATTCTGGCACCGCAGCACATAGAAGCGGTGTCGTGAACGCTGGCAGCACAGCAACTGGGGGTGGGTTGCATTCCCCCCCGGCCAAAGCGTGGGGGCCGCAAGATGATGCGGACGTGAGAGGGGCGGGGGCAGCGGAAGCCGCGCCATCAAAGGTGGGGCTTCCTGGGGTGGCTATCCCCCGGCTAAATTTAACTGGGGTGGCTGCAGAGAGCTCGGAGCCCAACTACCCCGACTGGGCACACCGCTCGAGTTCCATGGGAGAAGAGAGCAGGGAGGAAGAGGGGGAGGAAGGAAAGGCGCAAGGAAGGGGGGAAGGAAGGGGGCAGGGAAGGGGGCAAGGCAGGGAAGAAGGCAGGAGGGAAGGCAGGAGGGAAGGAAGGGGGAATGAGAGTGAGGACTTGGCAGAACGGCCCAGAGGGAGAGAGGACGACAGGAAACAATGGCACCAAAAGACAGGGGCCGCGCAAGCTCATCAGCCGGATGAGGCAGCAGAGCAGGGCAGCGGGGAGTGGGGGGGGCACCCATCCAAGCCCAGGGGGGTGCCCCGTCTGGACCTGGGCGCGGTGCCGCGAGGGGACCCTGAGTACCCCTCGTGGGTTTCGCGTGGGGGGGATGCCAGCAGTTCTGGGGATGATGAGAAGGATGGGTCTAGAGGTGACGGAATGGAGGATTATGGCAGGGGCGGCGGGGACGACTACAGGGGCGACGCAGATGAGGTGATTGGCGATGAGAAGAAGTGGGTTTGTGGCATTGTTGGCGATGGCAGTGACACTGATGGGTATAGTCGGCCAGGTGAAGGTGTGAGAGCGCATGATGGCGACGGCCGTGTTGGTGGCGGCCGTGTTGGTGGCAATCGCGATACTGGCAGTGCTAGTGGTGATGGTGGCGGTGCTAGCGGGCACATTGCCGCCCACCATGGCCAGGTGCAGGGAGGGAGGGTTTCTGAGGCGGACAGCGGTGTCGCTGGCGGAGGGGGGTGGGGTGCTGCCCCACCGTCGATGTCATCATGGGACCAACCGACGCCGCCCGCGCATAAACCCCGCGGCGCCTTTGTGCAGCGACCACAACAGAGGCTCACGGGGCCCGCACCCGTGGCTTCACTGCCGGTGGCCCTACCAGGGGTCGGGAGCGCGGGACCCATCGCCCCATCGCACCAAGAAGACGACTTGCCACAGGACTTGAATGTGGTTGCACAGTGGGCGGTGCCGGGCCAGATGGATGCGGGGGAGAGTGAGGGGCTGAATGACCCTTCTGATGGCGCCAAGTTGACCCGCCCCTTGAGTGCATCCCCGCCCCACCATGCTGCTATTCCTCGTCTCTCCCCACCCATGGAGGCGATGGGGACATCGGGGGAAGGGGATAAGGAGGGGAACGTCCATGTGGGGGAGCCTGCGGAGGTGGTTGTGCCTCATCCTCCTTCCGTTGGGAGGTCGCAAGGGGGGCGGCAGAGACCGCTGCAGTTGAAGGGCGCGCCCTGATGACATGGGGAGTCCTGGTTTGGTGGCAACAGGCAAACCTATGCCATAGTCATGAATCTGTGCTGATCCGCTGATTAAGTTGACATGGAAATGTGGAAGAAAACGCAACTTTTCCTCGCAGGGCCACTGCTGGATTTATTCTAGGCACCTGTAACGTCATTTGATGTGTTGCTGGAAAGGTCGCAGCCATGTGTAGGGGATAAAGTACACAGCTTAGGGCATGAGAGCTGGCCAGCTGGGTGTTCAAGTGCTACATGGTCCGTGTCTGACAGGATACTTTTTTAAAAAATTGTTGATAAGAGATCTGTAGGCACGATATTTATTTTTGCGAAGTATTAATTCATTTTTTTGAAATTGCTCATTGTTGGGACAATCACAAAAGCCATTACGTGCGTGAGCACTGCTGTGAGCTGACCGGCCTAACTTGGACACCTATAAGCAAATATTTGCTTCCATACAAATTCAGACACAGCGCGGGAATACGGATTACGTCATGACGCTCGTTTGGATTACCTACTGAATATAACCACGCTTGCACAGATGTTTATGAAAGGGATCACACATGTATATATAGTGAGGAAATGATCAAATAGTGAGGAAGTTTGCGAATATAATTGATATTGTTTGCGGCTCCCGCAGCCTTCTCGACTTTCCTCTCAGAGAACTACCCTATTCCTTCCACGGCGTTGGATCGCCATGCGTCCAGGCATAGTTGTCTCACTTAAAAATTGAATTCACTCACACATTCACACATTCCCAAAAGGGTAGGGAAACCTGTCACGAACTACATCCAGATGTTGCTGGACGACCTAGTGGTCCCAGCCCAGTTTGAGAACCGCATCCACTCTCTCTCCCGTCTTTGGACTGCCATGCAGGACAAGACGCGGTGGCAGAAGATTGTCAAGGCGCACACGCCCGACCCTGTGGGCAAGCCCCCTCCCCCCAAGAGGAGGAGGCGTTTTGATGAGTAGTAGTGTAGTTAGGATTTTCTAGACTAGATAGCTTAGAGTTAGGATAGTTCGATTACGCGGCTTCCTCCACCCCACCCATCCATCATGGAATATGTGCTACATGATCTCCCAACGGAGGCATGTTATAGTTTTAATTTAATTTTAATTCACAGGGTTTGTTTTGTAGGTTCCCATCGAATAGTAGTAGTTCGAGTCATCGAGTATTGTGGCAGTGAGAGAAGCTAGGGCGCCTTCCCTCCTTCTCGTTGTGTATAGGGGGTTGAAGGTCCCCTTACTCTGTATTGGTACCCACTTGCATGACGCAGTCACATGCTTATTGATTAATTGACTAATCGATTAATTAATTAAATAATTGATTGAGCATTGCACATCAATGAATTATATAACACTTAACAGTGTATGTCGTCGGCATAAATGAGCTTAGGGAGTAAATTCTGCTTGTTAGTTGGCCCCCTTCCCCGGGCTCATTCTGAATCTCGAGGCCAGGGGCACGGCCAGCAGTGCTAGCAAAGCGGGCACGTGCCTGGCGCACATAATCCACTATAGTAAGTTGAACAGGTACGGTGACAGGACGCAGCCCTGCCAGACGCCGTTCTGCAGTGGACATGCATGGCGGGGGATTGCCGTGTTGAGTGCGCACCGAGGTGGTCGACCCCTCATACAGCAAGCAGATGACAGCAATGAGGGGGGGGGGACACGAGCGCGGGCGAGAACGGCCCAAAGAGCGTCCCAGCTAGAGAACACGGAGTCCGGAATGCCTCGATAAAGTCGACGAAGATTAAGATGGCGGGAAACTCACCACGCTGCAGGAGTGCGATATCCTCAATGAGGCAGCGCGCGACAAAGATGGCCATGACGGTGTTGAGGCCAGGCCGGACCCCCAACGTTGGCTTTCCCCCATTAGTGACGGTCGAGTCTGAGCAGAACGAAGTTGTTGAGGATCATGCGCATGAACAACTTGAGCGCGGCGCTCTGGATGCAGACGCCTCGGTAGTTGGCAGGGTCGTCAGGAGCACCTTTGTTTTTGCAGAGCATCACCCGGAAGCTCTGTTGCCATTCAGGGATAGGCGGGGCATCAGCCAGCGCAGGAGCCGGTTGCAGACGTCGAGCAGAAACTGCTTGAGCGCCGCCAATTTAACCATGCACCGGTGTGGGGAGCTGGCCGGTCAGGACCAACGGCAGTGTAGAAGCGGAGCTGGTGGGCGGCGGTGCGTAGCTCGATCTCCGTGAACGGCGGTAGCTCCTCAGGGTCGGCCAGGGTCTCCGTAAGAGGAGGGTATGTGTAGGGCCGACTCGGCAGCGGGTGGTGTGGGCCGGGAAATGCCGTGTTGAGTACGCACTGAGGTAGTCGACCACTCATGCACTATCGTGCGGATGGTGACGCCGATGGTTGGCTCGCAGGACCGGTGGCCAGGTAGTATGAGATTCGGCATATCTGCATGCATTAGAAATGCGTGCAGTCCGAGGAGGCTTCAGAGGCGGCCGCGCAAGGCGGGGTGAACCTGGCATGTGCACTGCCGACCCGTTGCTCTCTCTGGCCGTCCAACCGGACGGCCCGACGGCTGCGAAGTGCGAAGGCAAATTAATTAATTAATTAATTAAAATCGTGCTCCCGTTGCATGGGGAGTCACGGAGCACCGAAGTGCTTTTAATCCCTGTGTGTGCACAACAGGAGAAAGGGCAGAGACCCCCAGTCTCCTTCATGCCTAAGGCATGCCACAGCTGCATTCGGGCGCGCTAGCTAAACGGACACGCTAACGATCCGGCAGCCTGTGGGTGCAATAAGACCCATGTGAGCGTATCATAACAAGGAGCGTGGGCAAGTAATCTGATCGAAGCCAGGACGTAGCATGGCTGTACAAGGACTAAGCCGTAAGGCTATGGCTGGTTGTGTACCGTGCGGACATTAGCGGTGCACGTGACTAGGTAAGGTGGCACAACTAGGCAAACATTCTAAGCATGGCTGCCATGGCGGCATGCAGTGACTACCATGGAAGCAAAGCTAGGGCTACAAGCGAAGGCAAAGGAACGGGAATGGGAGTTAAGCAGATCCCACTGCTAGAGCCCCAAAGCCGCGGAGCAGCGTACGTCGTCATTACTCAGTGTTGAAGACGGTTCGCAGCTCGGGTACTGCGAATTAAGCGGACGAGCTTAATGGGACGACCAGGACTGGCAGCCATACCTCAATAGACCGTAGACACCTTGGTGGTGTCCCCGGGGCACAGGGGACCGAGTGGTCGTCGATGCCGGTGGCGATGGCGGTGACCGTAGGGCTATGCCGGGGGCTGGGGCGCTGGCTGCCACGGCCCACGGCGGTATCCATGGGGGTCACCGTCGTCGGAGGGAGGTCCTGGACGTTGAGGCGGACGATGAAGACGCCATTGCATCTTCATGGTCCGAGCGAGCATAGACGCTGCACCACAGCTGCGGGTTGGCCTGCTTGGCCGCCCCCGCCTGGTGGACCTCCGGCCGGTCCAGCTTAGTAGGGCTGCCGCGCCTGGGCCTCCAGCTGCTCCGGAGTATATAATAATCATCCATGCATGCTCAAGTCATCTCGCTACGCGCAGATTCCGGCGGGCCTTCAGCACCAGCATGCAGTTAATCGGTCCTCTTTGCGGCAGAATTCCACCAGGACGGGGGCGATGGGGCCGCCGAGCCGACGTGCCTGGCGGATGACAACGTCCTGGGCCGGCACGCCGAGCTTCCGCCAGGAAGGCCGGTTGCCGCGGAGGTAGGTCAGCCCAGGCGTGCATCGTTTACATTCGGGGGAACGCCTCGAGCCACAATACTGCATGAGCGAATGGTCGGGTAACTTCATGCATAGCATCCAATGTGCTGCATGGCCTTGACTGCTGTACCTAAGTTTTGATTTCGTTGATGAACTCCTTAGGATTCTGAAGCGTATAGCAGCGTAGACCTGGGCTTGGCAGGGGAGGTGGCGAGTTATTGCTGGAGCTGTTGCATGTAGAGGAGCAGCAGCAGCAGCAGCAGCAGCAGCAGCAGCAGCAGCAGCAGCAGCAGCAGCAGCAGCAGCAGCAGCAGCAGCAGCAGCAGCAGCAGCAGCAGCAGCAGCAGCAGCAGCAGCAGCAGCAGCAGCAGCAGCAGCAGCAGCAGCAGCAGCAGCAGCAGCAGCAGCAGCAGCAGCAGCAGCAGCAGCAGCAGCAGCAGCAGCAGCAGCAGCAGCAGCAGCAGCAGCAGCAGCAGCAGCAGCAGCAGCAGCAGCAGCAGCAGCAGCAGCAGCAGCAGCAGCAGCAGCAGCAGCAGCAGCAGCAGCAGCAGCAGCAGCAGCAGCAGCAGCAGCAGCAGCAGCAGCAGCAGCAGCAGCAGCAGCAGCAGCAGCAGCAGCAGCAGCAGCAGCAGCAGCAGCAGCAGCAGCAGCAGCAGCAGCAGCAGCAGCAGCAGCAGCAGTGTTGCGGGCCCGACCCTTGGAACGGGCGCAACAATGGAATAAATTATGTATTTTGGCTTGTTGTCATAGTCCGTAGGACTTTGGGACTCATTTCGGGACTTAATTTGGGAATTGTCCCTTGGTCAGGACTTTTGTATGGAATTGTGATAGTTTGTGTGATTCGGACCAGTTATTTTGGGCCTAGGCTGATGTATGCAATCTTCTAGGGGCCGGTGCAGCCGCGCCGCGCTGCGTACTTTACAGCTGGTTGAGATATTGTACTCATGCGTGGATTCTGTAGCCTGGCGGGGGTCGATGTCGACCCGAGGATCTTGTGTGGACTGCATGCTTTGGAATTCGCTGGAAGGTCGGCGCCATGTCGGCGCCCCTTGCCAGCTTGGTGGCAGACCTAGGTGAAATTGGTCCGAGGACGAGAGTCTCGTCCTCTTGGTTCGGAATAAAGTGTGTGTTATCACCTGTCTGAACCTGGGGCATAATTCCAACTGCATTTGGTGGCTCTATCCTGAATGTGGGTTGTGTAGATTAATGCAATATTAATCACCGTGAGCCGTAGCAGTGTAAATGCCGCAACTGCTCCGTTAATACCACTCCCGGAGAGTGGTGAGCGGTTGACCCAGATTTCCATATTAACCACCCTAACATAGGATCTTTCGCACGACCCGGATGGGTTCGTTACAAGCAGCAGCAGCAGCAGCAGCAGCAGCAGCAGCAGCAGCAGCAGCAGCAGCCCGGCTTGAGTGTCAGTGATGGCGGATTGAATGGAGGTGTCGGCGGTCGTGGGCCGATCCTTATCAGGTGCTGGGTACATACCTCCGCCACAAGCAGGACCCCGGCCCAGAATTAATTAATTAATTAATTAATTAATTAATTAATTAATTAATTAATTAATTAATTAATTAATTAATTAATTAATTAATTAATTAATTAATTAATTAATTAATTAATTAATTAATTAATTAATTAATTAATTAATTAATTAATTAAACACGTGCTCCCGTTGGGGAGTCACGGAGCACCGAAGTGCTTTTAATCCCTGTGTGTGCACAACAGGAGAAAGGGCAGAGACCCCCACTGTCTCCTTCATGCCTACTAAGGCACTGCCACAGCTGCATACGGGCACGCTAGCTAAATGGACACGCTAACGATCCGGCAATCTGCAGGTGCAATAAGACCCATGTGAGCATGGCATAACAAGGAGCGTGGGCAAGTGATCTGATCATAGCCAGGACGTAGCATGGCTGTACGAGGACTATAAGCTAAGGCTATCAAGGAGACAACCAAAACTAAGCTAAGGCGCTATGGCTGGTTGTGTACCGGGCGTGAGCGGTGCACGTGAAGTAGGTATGTTGGCAACGCTAGGCAAACATTGTAAGCATGGCTGCCATAGCGGCAGTGACTACCAATGGATACAAGCTAGGGCTATTAGGCAAGCTGTTCTAGCCCGCTGGGGGCGTCCACATCTTGTGGTTGATCATCAGGTCCCCGCCTGGCCTCCAGTACACCTAAGTTGGGCTTCTGGGGGTCCTGCTTGTGGCGGAGGTATTCCGGCCACAGGTCGCGACGCTGCTGCTGCTGAGCGGGGGTCAGGTCGTCGTCCAGCGTCCAGGCGAGGTCGTGCAACCGCTTGCGACGAGAGACGCAACCGCTGCTTGTCCTCACGGGAGGGGAAGGTGAGCAGGACTGGTGGGGGAGCCGCCTTATCCCGTGAGTGGGGAAGGCGGTGGCACCCACGCAGTTCTACCTCACCTACCAGGCCCATGAGGGTAAGGAGCTGGTCCTTAAGCTCGTCGGCATGCAAGGGCGGTTGCCGTCTCACCTGGCTTCTGGGGGAAACGACGCAGCACCACCCGGCAATCACGGCGGGCGCGGTCGGTGGCCTCCCATTGTTGTGCCTGGCGAAGGTCTTCAAGCTCCTGGAGTTTCGTAGCAATCATGCGTCGGTGGTGGACGGGCGGTCGCTGTCCGCAGCAGGTCCGCGTAAGAGAGGGGCGAAAGGTCACCAGCATCCAGCCGGGGTGGCTGGGATGCGATGGTGGCCGTCTGCTCCGCTATCTTTGGGACCTGTGAGGCCAGGGCCTCGGTGTGGGCGGTGATGGCTTCAAGCTTCTTCATGAGCACGCCGCACTTGCCCTCCACCTGGTTTATGTAGGCGAGAGACAAGTGCAGCGTGCGTCTCAGATGCCTGCGCCGCGGTGTGCAGCGCCGTGAACTGGGGTTGGAGCTTGTGGACGACCTTGGTTTCCACATTGGAGACCCGGGCCTCCACCGTGTTGAGAGTCGTGTTCAGCGAGGTCAGCTTCTCGGCCAACGGCCAGGGGCACGTGCTCCTCCAGCACTGCTCGGATGTCATCCTTGCCGAGGGAGGGAGCCGATGTGGCTGTCGACGGCGCAGGCTGGGCTGGGGTGCGGATCCTGGCGGCGATTCTGTCGATAGGTAGCTGGAAGAAGCTGCACATGATGCCGAGGCGGAGCTGTCGTATTCTGGCAGGGTGAGGAACCTCTCCAAGTTCTCGGCGGGGATGGGCGCATAGGGCCCATGGAGCTTGCGTTCCTGTGCTAAGAAACGCACGATATCGACGCATTCTGCTTTGGTCAGTTGCATCCATTTGCTGAAATAAAAGCGGTCGTAATCTGGTAGGTACTGTCGCCATTTGTGTTCGGGACAGGGTTTCTTGGGCGCTCTGGCGAGGCGCTTGGCGATGGGTTTGCTGGCGGTGGTTTGGCGGGCCCAGAAGGCTGGGCCAGGACGATGGCGAGTGGGTTGGGCTGGGAGCCGGCAAGCTCCTTTTCCAAACCCCGTTTTGCTTGGGGTCGTCATAGCTGCTTGTCACGTGAGTAACTTTGGCAATACTGCGTTTCAGCCGTAACCGATTATACTGGCGTGTGCGTCTGAAAAAAGCGCATCGAATGCAAGTGGTCTGACCGAATTTGGGGCTCAGACGCAAAAGATCTGAGCTCCGCCGTCAGCCATACCGCCGTCAGCCATTTTCGATCGTGGACACTCTCGTGCTGGCCCACCATGCATCGTCGCACCATGCACTCTCGTGCCGGCCCAGAAGCCCAAGGTGAACTGGAGGGGCGGGGACCTGATGATCAACCACAAAATGTGGACGCCCCTGCGGGCTAGAATAGCCCTAGCTTGTAATAATTGGTAGTCAATGCTGCCATGGCAACCATGCCTAGAATGTTTGCCTAGCCTTGCCACCATACCTAGTCACGTGCACCGCTAATGCACGGTACACCACCAGCCATAGCCTCAGCTAATTAGCCCTTGTACAGCCAGCCATGCTACGCCCTGGCTAAGCTTCACTTACTTGCCCATGCTCCTCAGGATGATATGCTCACGCGGGGCTTTGCACCCACAGAACTTGCGGGATCATCTATCGTGTCCGATTGCTGCTGTGGCATGCCTCTGGCGTGAAGGAGAAAGGGGGCCTCTGCCCTTTCTTCCTGTTGCGCACATACAGGATTAAAAGCACTCCGGTGCTGCGTGACTCCCCAACGGGAGCATGAGTTTGATTAATTATTGTGCTGGGTGTGTGTGTGGGGGGGGGGTAGGGTCCTTTTCATGCCAATCCTTCTCATGTGCGACTGAATGGCTGTTTGTTGCAGATTACGATGAAATATATTATGGTTTGCTACAATGCTGGTCTGTCTACCGCAACAATGCCCAGGGCACCGCCGCGTTTGAAAAGCGCATTCAACAAAGGATGCTGATTTTCGTCCAGGCCAGCCCAGTGGCTCAGAGCAAGCTTCTCGCAAATGATGCGAACTGCTTGCGTTTCCCAGTCGACCGAGTCTGCCGCGCCAGCCCCTGCACGACTCACCCAGGGTTTGATTGCCCCGCCACGCCCCAAACCCAGCGCCCGCACATGCACAAACGAACCCAGCAGCCAGGCAACCAATTAAACGTAGAAAAGAGAGAAAAGCTAGGCAGAGAAACAAGGACACCAGCCGAGCACAGCAAAGCTTGCATTTCTTCACAAGTGCAAATGATTACGGAACAGGAAAATCGGGCAGATATCAAGCTATTTGCAACACGGAAGCCAAGTTCCCCATCGAATCATAGGCATATGTCACGGGAAGTCACCATCATCGACACCTAACTTCAAAAGCGTAACAAGTGGATAAATGGAGTACAGCATAAGTTTTAACTAGCTCCAAGGGAACCTACCTGTGGCCTCTGGACGATCGATGGGGCAGCCTTACTGCATCCGCCATGCTTTTGCTACTTCCTGTTGTATTGCACCCACAGTTGGGCCTGCACCATGATCCAGAGGGAGTCCTCTGTGGCCTGCCCACTTGAGGCAGTGAGAGAAGCTAGGGCGCCCTCCCTCCTTCCCGTTGTGCATAGGGGTTGAAGGTTCCTTTATTGGTACCTGCGTGACGCAGTCTACGTGATAATTAATTATACTCTAATAAATTATACAATGGGAACCCTTGGGGTATGCGTGGCTCTGAGATCTAGAATGAGAAGCTCTCACACTCTCCATCTCTTCCATCTCTACATCCTAGCCTGCTTAAAGCCTATTAGAGCCTATTTATAGCCACTTCAAGACCGCTTCTGGCCTGTTGGGAAGTACAACCCCGACTTGGGTCTTGCGCCAGCAGGCCACCCACGCTGGGCCACCCACGCCAGCGTGCTAGATAGGGACAGATACATACAATAGAGCATTCTTATCATAGCATTCTTATCATCGCAGCCCATCCATAGCATTATCATATTGCATAGTATTCTCTTGCATAGTATTCTCTATGTTACAATTCAATTCAATTCAATAGTATTCTCTTACAGTATTCTAATTATAACAACGCATTACGTTCAACAGGGATGTGTCTCTGTTGTGAGGGCCGAAAGCGAAACAAATGCAGCGGTTCATAAAGACGCTGCTCTCCTTCCCGACCCAACGTATCGGCTAGACATAGGCAACATATAGCCCACCCAAAATACGCCCCCACCCAACCATGCTGGCAGAAGCATACAGGGGGCGCCGACTTTTCATCATTCAAGTAGGTTATCTTAATGTCGGTTCCCCCCTGTATCGTTACCATCTAACCACTGGGTAGGGACATTGCCCTCGTCGGAAGATCACTACCTAAGCACCAACTAGTACTACCATTGTAGCAGTCTACACTACATGCATGTCGGCTAGCTGCATTACCTGTGCTGTACGCGGTGACGTACGCCGGATCCTCGTGGTGGCTGCTCACTTCCTTCTCCCCACCGCCACCGCCGCCGTCGTCTCCTGCACCCCCCTTGTCCGGGTCCATGGCTTGGCTGCAAGGGCGGGGGCCAAGGTGATATTTAAGTAAGGAAATAAAAAAGGGTGAGGTGGCGTTTAAGTGAGGTCAGGAACCAAGGTGATATTTAAGTAACTAAGTAAACAGGTTACAAAAGCAGCGTCTTTATATACCACCACTGTAGGTGACATGCACCCTACCCTTCCTACTTTCCTCAAAGAGTCCACACACACCACCCACCGCTTGCGCTTGCTGCTCTTCTTTCGGGTCTTGGCCGCGTAGGCCAGGGAGGCCTCCAGGGTGCCTAGGAGCCAGCCGGGGGGCATCTGGGACGAGGCCGCCTGCGCCACCTCCACCACCTGCAGGGGGCCAGGGTATCGGTAGATATAGTTTTAATAATACTACTTATATTTCTGTACATGAAACCCAGGCTCAACGGGCTTTATACAAATCCAGATTTTAAAGTTATCTAATGTAGTTATCTGGTAATAGTTCTGAAATAAGATGGGCCGGGCTCAATAGTTCTCGGTAGGTGCAGAGCAGTGGCAAGCCTCTACAATCGTGCGTTGATGCACAAGAGCAGCCAAGATAAACACCTACGGACCAAGTAAAGCACACACACAAGAGAGGCACCAACCTCGCCCTTCATCTGTCCTGAAGAGGGCTGCTATTTTCTTGCAGAGGGCTGCAAGAAATCGGCACCACAGGCGGACTGTCGGGCACACCAGCCCATCCCGGCACATTTCCGGTGAAGGCCAGATACCCGATGAGGAAGAAACAAGGTGAGCGTATCTTGATAAACAGTAGACCGACACGGCCAGGCCTTGGATTTTGGAGGCAAACTCGATTATTCAGAAATCTTCCACTTAAGGAAATTAACCCCCTCCCACTTCTTCCACCGCCCCCCCCCGCCCACATTTCTTTGGGATCACCAACAATCATCATTAGCATAAGCCCCTCCTCCTGTGTGTGATTGTCCATGGAACTACAACCAGCAGCGGGTGCAGCGAGTACTCATACCTGGCCCAGCTGGGCCAGCGATCGAATGGTCAAGCTGCTGGCCCAGCAATCCAATAGTCAAGCTGCGGGCCCAGTGATCCAATAGTCAAGCTGCTTATCTAGTAAGAGACCGTGACCGTGTGGAACAATACACCACGGAACCGCAACCAGTGCTCTCCTCTTACCGCCCCTAGATGGTCCAGCGGCTACGGCTACATATCTTATATTCTAGTATACTCACTATGACCAGCTCTGCTGTGCCTGCTCTTTTCTCCTCGTCTCCTCGTACCGCCCCTAGCTGGTCCAGCGGCTACGGCTACATATCTTATATTCTAGTACACTCACTATGACCAGCTCTCCTTTTCTCCTCGTCTCCACGTGCCGCGCCCAGCTGGCCCAGCGGTCAAGTCCAATATTCGGTAAGACCCCTTCCTCATCACTCTAGAAGGCATGGAACCACAACCAGCTCTTTCCACATACCGCGCCCAGCTGGTCCAGCGGCGGCGGGCACAGCCGCGAGAGCAGCTTGGTCATGGACTTTGCCAGCGGCTCAAACAGGCCCTTGATGGTGGCCACCGGTTTGAGCCGCAGCAGCGTGCGCAGGCGGTCGAGCAACGAGCGCGCAAACTCGGGCTCTTCGTTCGTCTTTTGGCCGTTAAGGCCCTCGGTGACGGCGAGCAGCAGCGTCTTCTGCGGCGGTGGGAGCGTGGGAACAGGGTGGTGGCCGTGTGAGTAGCGTGAATAGATGTGGGATAATGCAAATAGCCTGAACAGGATGGAGATAGCGCGAATGGTGGGAATAGGGTGGGAATAGCATGAATACGATGGGGATAGCATGACTAGGATGGGGATAGTGTGAATAGCATGACTAGGAAATATATACGAGTTTGCCTTTCACTGTATCAACACTACTATAATACATCTGGGTATGTAGTACATATCTGAGCTTGCCTCTCACGGCGATGTGGGGCCCCACCGGAACATCACCTTCGTCCTTGAATGGCCCATACACCGCCCACATTGTTAGTTTTAATTCAGTTCAGCCGAGAGGCCCTTCGGGATTAGATAACTACGTTTTTTTTGTTGGAAGTAGTACAGGGCCCGCCCTATTTATGCATATCTTGTTTGTTTGTTTGTTTACCGAACAACCGTTGAACTGATTTTGCATTCAATAATGGTTTGTTTGTTTGGTATAAACCCAGCAGGCAGCACTGTTGTTACTGCCAGTACAGCACATTTGTCAGCCAAAGATTTTATATATCTTCGTTTTTTACCGCTAAAGAAGCACATTTGACAGTCAAAGAATATTTAGTTACACTTTCTTTGTTTGTTTGGTAGTTGAAAGCAGACGGTAGAACACACTCGTGAATTAATTACTTGCATTTTTCTTGTTTTATTTAGCGTGTTCAGGTGGTGGACCGACAGCATTATAATTATTTAATAAAACTAACAATGCGGGCGGTGTAAGGTGGCGGACATCAGGGCCAGCTTTAATTATTGTAGCCACGCGTTTTTGTCACTACTCACTGTACATATTCACTGGGTTGTTGCGCCGCATCAGGGCCGACTTCATTGCGGTCCAGGCAGTTTAGACGTGCCCAGTGACTCCAGCGGGCTGGCAGTGCCGTTGCCTGCCTGTAGCTGCTCGTTGCATATTGGCTCCTGATTGTTTTTCGCTTGTTCCTGTCGTGAGCTTAAAACGGGGTGCCTGTCTCATTCCCCCTTCCCTTCCCTTATAACTTTCACAGCACATACTATTACACCGATAATATTCTGCATATATATACCACTATCCGATTATATTTGTACATGCCACCACCCTCCGAGGTGACCGAGTGTGCTACATCCTCTCTAATCACTATATCAACAAACAAACATTAATTTATATCTTTTCAAAGTAGTATCTGATGATCTAAACAGCCCGCCACCCACCGAGGTGACCGAGTCGCCCCTGGCCAGCCGCTGCAGCAGGTACATGAGCGAGACCTTGCGGGCCAGCACATCGTCGCGCGTGACAGGAATCAGCCGCTTTATGACCTTGAGCTTGTCGTCGTCGACGGCCGCGTCCACCACCACGTCCTCGCCTTCCTCCTCCTCCATCTCCACGCCCTCGTCGGGCTCCCTCAGCAGGTCGTCCAGCATGAGCTGGGCGATGTCGGGGAAGAAGGATTGGAGCAGCTGCACGCAGAAGGAGGGCCGTGGTGGCAATGAACGTCATGACGGTTATGGCGAGGGACAGGCAACCGCTGGGCGATGTCCGTGCGGAACGAGGGGGGCAGATGCAAGCAGGTGAACGGCAACAACAACAACATATGCGGACAACGATAACTATGATAATCCGGATGGTGGCAGTATGGCACGTGTCAGGGGAGCCATGTCAGGAAGGGAAAGACGGGAGCATCGGCAAGCAAGACAAGGGCAGCGATGATGGTGATGCGGATAGTCAGAGTAGCGGTAAGGAATACAGTGATGCGGATAGTCAGAGTAGCGGTAAGGAATACAGTGATGCGGATAGTCAGAGTAGCGGTAAGGAATACAGTGATGCGGATAGTCAGAGTAGCGGTAAGGAATACAGTGATGCGGATAGTCAGAGTAGCGGTAAGGAATAATCCACTTCAAACGCTAACCTACTGACGCTTGGGTTGCACCAGACAACAATAGTTTTTTACAAATAAGTACAGCTTAATAGAGCCAACATGCACTGTAGGGCTCCTAACAAGTGCTAAAGGGGGTCTTTGGGTGGCTGCCACAAAAGTGGACTTATGCCTATTCCCCTGGCCTCTTTTGGACAACTGGTATAACAAGTTCAGGGTGGGTGGGTGGGGGACCAAAAGAGGCTTTGCTGCCATTGCCTCGTCTGCCTAAATGCTAGTCCACAAGGGCCGTCAGGCTGGCGCGGCGCTGGCACTGGCGTTGGTACCGAAATTGCAGCGGTACCGGCGCTGGCGCTGGCGCTGCGCCAGGTCTGCCCCTACCATCCCCCGTCACTTGTGCCACTGCTATTAAAGGTTCGTTTTCACAAATTCGTACAGATTTTCTAAGTCTTTCTACCGCGCGCAGGCGGTAGACCGCACACAGGCGGAACGAACCACTACCGGTCACAGCCGGCGCACCTCCTCCTCCTAGTCTTACGCGGCAAATTCTATTCGGCCGCACCCCAGACTTCCGTAGTCCCGCTATAACGCAGATAGGGTGAGCAAAAGCTCGGATAATCCACTTCAAACGCTAACCTACTGACGCTTGGGTTGCACCAGACAACAATAGTTTTTTACAAATAAGTACAGCTTACATAGAGCCAACATGCACTGTAGGGCTCATTATAAGTGCTAAAGGGGGTCTTTGGGTGGCTGCCACAAAAGTGGACTTATGCCTATTCCCCACCTTCCCTTCCTGGCCGACTTCGTCAGCAAATCCGGAACGTCGTTTCACATCCGTCACGTCGGTTTGTTGTCAATTCCGGTGATACCGCTGCAATGTCGCCGTCGGTTAGTAGGGCGCCCCCCTCTCATGCCAGCACGTCCCCCGCCTATGCTGCCGCTACCCCCGTCACATCTCATGGCAAGGCGGCAAGGTCCCCAGCGGGGTCGAGCATCTCGTTCCCTCCCACGTGGTATGCAGAGCGTGCATTGGAAAGGCGAAGTTGGGGGGGTATCGTCCCCCCCGACTCCGGTCCGGACTTGAGGATTTCTAACCATGGCGACTGGGCAGGTTGCCCCACAGGCCAATTGACGCCTCAATTTCCTGCGCTTCCATCCCTTCAGGAAGGCCGCTATCTCATACGTCACTCAGTCTACGAAATCGTAGTGCATTATTTTATGTTATTTTTCCATCTCGCGGCCCCGCGGACCTAGATGCACCCCACTTCTCCAATCTGGGCCGATAGAGGGCCAAATTTCGAGCCGCCGCTCTCCTTGCGCGCGGCTAACATTACTGATTAAATTTCCAGCCCTCCCGCCGCAGCGGCAAGGCCGTTAGCCCGTCTAATAATCGCCATAGCGAATTAGTCACGTTGGCAGCATATGCCAGCAAATTGCGGACCAAAAGAGGCTTTGCTGCCATTGCCTCGTCTGCCTAAATGCTAGTCCACAAGGGCCGTCAGGCTGGCGCGGCGCTGGCACTGGCGTTGGTACCGAAATTGCAGCGGTACCGGCGCTGGCGCTGGCGCTGCGCCAGGTCTGCCCCTACCATCCCCCGTCACTTGTGCCACTGCTATTAAAGGTTCGTTTTCACAAATTCGTACAGATTTTCTAAGTCTTTCTACCGCGCGCAGGCGGTAGACCGCACACAGGCGGAACGAACCACTACCGGTCACAGCCGGCGCACCTCCTCCTCCTAGTCTTACGCGGCAAATTCTATTCGGCCGCACCCCAGACTTCCGTAGTCCCGCTATAACGCAGATAGGGTGAGCAAAAGCTCGGATACAGTGATGCGGATAGTCAGAGTAGCGGTAAGGGGTATCCTTTCTTGTCACAAAGCGAATCCTACTACGCATGCACATCTACGACGTAGATAGCACGTAGAAGCAGATCCTATTACGCATGCACATCTAGGGCGTAGATAGAACACATATATACAGAACTACAGGCACTATGCATGACCCGTTGCAGTCGCCGTACGGCGGATATGTAGCGGGGAAGGAAAAAATGACGGCGTGACATTACGGCGCGACTCCGCTATATGCTGAATGCCGGGTGCACGACAAAGACACCAAGGAAGACAAGTTACGCTCTTGTCTATTCGATAACATGCATAAACAGCACCATGAACCATAACACAATTGTTGAGCTTCGCTCATTTTATATATGACGTGTGGACGGGCTCAAAGGGGACCGACCTGCCGTAGGTAGCGTAAGACTAGCGCTTGTCACGAGGGCACTGCACCGGCTGGCCCTTTTTGTGCGAGGCTGAGTGTGGTTCCGGAGTGCAGGCCTAGGTAGCTTTTAACGTACGTCACTAGACCTTGTACCTGCGCCAGCCGCCAGGCCTGCATGGCGCAATGTGAATGGTAGTCAGTACTTAGAGTGGTTTAGGGGACGTAGGGAGGCCTCTTTTCAGCTCCCATCCACCCACCCACCCACCCACCCACCCACCCACCCACCCACCCACCCACCCACCCACCCACCCACCCACCACCCACCCACCCACCCACCCACCCACCCACCCACCCACCCACCCACCCACCCACCCACCCACCCACCCACCCACCCACCCACCCACCCACCCACCCACCCACCCACCCACCCACCCACCCACCCACCCACCCACGCTGCTAAGAGGGGCAACACCTTGCGTTTGAGCATGCTGGGCCCCCAGCATGGTGCTACAATAACCAACTTGATAATGATGTGCACTGAGTTTGAAGGTGTGGTATAGGCTGTCCGTATAAAGCCTAGCACACAAAAATGTAAAATAAATGTTTCTCTTGGTGGGAAGGAACCCCAATGGACCAAAAACAAGAAATGTTTTCCCAGTATCTTCTTGCAACGACGAGAGCAGCATGCCACCAAGGACGCATGCCCACGCTGTCACTCACGCTCTTGTCCGGCGGCGGCAGCAAGTACACCCCATCCTTGAGCATCTTGCGCGCACCCAACGAGAGCCCCAGGACTTGGGTGAGAAACAGCAGCCGTTCGTCATCCTGGTTGCGAGAGACGAATGACGGCCGGTGCGGGGGCGACATGAATAAGACGAATAGGGGAGTGTTCCTAGTTGTATCTCTTCTCATATGAAGGGGCAGCTCATATTCGTACCCAGTGGAGGCATGATATGAACGGGGGACGGAGAGAAGAGACAAACTGGGGCAAAGTAGGGAGGAAAGGAGACATTGACCTGGGAAAAGATTTAGAGACGTGGCAGTGTCAAGAGCTTCGAAACAGACAAAGCGAGAAGAGCCTGGAAAGGGACAGGCAGCAACTTGTGGGCAGCATCATGGTGGCGAAATCCTTGGTGGCGTGATTCAACTAAAGGTGGGGCAGCGCTGGCACCAATAGTGTTATTAAACCGAATAACAACTCAGATGAAAGCATGTTAGAGTTGCAGGGTTAAGGTGCCTGACATGCAGGGCCTGGGCCTGGTGGAGGGCGCCATGACAGGATGCACGACCAGGGATGCTAATACCCTACAAAGTAATACTACTACTATAATTGCAATAATATTATGTATTTCTACTACAGTAATGTTAAGGAGCCAGTCAAGGCGGGTGGCTCACCTTTGGGATGCCCTCGCGCTCCACCACAGCGATCAGGCTGGCGAGGACCTGCCGGCCGTCACCATCGATCATGGGAGGACAATATGGCGGACCATGGAAGAACATTGGAACCGGTGATGAAGGGGATGAAGGGGATGAAAATTCAACAAATGGGATGAAAAATCAAGACATCAAGCACGGCACAACCCACGTCGAAGGCACTGCACATCAGGCACCACACAACCCACGCCGAATACACGATAACGACCCGCATTACACATCAAAGGCACAATGAAGAGCCGCATTACACAAAGGCACGGTGAAGAGCCGGATTACACATCAAAGGCACGGTGAAGAGCCGGACTACACACCGCCGTTATCGCCACAGGCAAAAAAGATAGAGAACATGATTGTGTCTTTATGATTACTAATTGCAGAATGTAGAGAGGCACCGCTGAAGGCGGTGGATAAGGACGATGGGAAAGGCACCCAAAGAAGATCGGGGTGGGTGGGTGGGGGGCCATATTGCGACCCACGATGGAATCACCATCATAAAACAACTGTCTACGCAGCCATGCTTGAGACTCCTCTGAATACTGCGAGGGGGAGACCCCTCAGCATACTGTTGATGGAGGCGTTGCTATTGGAGTGGGATGGTTGCATATACCATGCAGCAAACACAGAGCGCGATGTGCAAGAAATATGCACACATCTAAACTGTGGCCAACCAATCCAAATTCAAATTTCAGATTTCAAATTTCAAATTTCAGACGAGCACCCAACTCAACGTCTCATTCATGAGCAGAAGGGTCATTTTATGGTCTACCGGTTCCATGTACCCAACTAACAGGACCCTTGTTCATCGCACGGTGCAGCAGCAGGTGAAGTCCTTAACGGCAGTATTAAAGTCAACCAAACACGACACATATACACACATACCATGCCCCGTCATCGGATCAAATCGAAGGAGAAGCGAGCACCTCGCGCAGCAGCAGCAGCTGGAGCACCCCTTGATGATGCCATTTATTGCCTATTAATTTATTAATTGGTCTCGTGTCCCTGCTGGGGGACCACGGAGCCTTTACTGCCTATCCCACCCCCTTTCCACCAATACATCTACGAGCACCTCGCAGCACCTCGCAAGCGCAGCAGCACGTGGAGCCCTCTACTGTCGCGGTGATGTATAGTCAACAGGTAAATTAAGCACCTCGTGCAGCAGCAGGTGGAGCACTTGATGGTACCATTCATGCTACAGGAGTCCTGATACTGGCACAGATGGGATGATAAAGACTGATAAGCACCTCGAGCAGCAGCAGGTGGAGCACTTGATGGTACCATTTATGCTACAGGAGTCCTGATACTGGCACGATGGGATGATAAAGACTGATAAGCACCTCGAGCAGCAGCAGGTGGAGCACTTGATGGTACCATTTATGCTACAGGAGTCCTGATACTGGCACGATGGGATGATAAAGACTGATAAGCACCTCGTGCAGCAGCAGGTGGAGCACTTGATGGTACCATTTATGCTACAGGAGTCCTGATACTGGCACGATGGGATGATAAAGACTGATAAGCACCTCGTGCAGCAGCAGGTGGAGCACCGGCGGGTCCCGCAGAATCATCGCCGCGTCCGCCAGCACGGGATGTGCTGGCAGGTTTGTGCTGACGCCCCCTTTGCTGTCACTCAGCGCAAGCTCGGCACCCGCATTATCCCCGGCTCGCCCGGCCGTAGCGCCCCCCCCACCCGCAACGCCAGCAGAAGGCACCGCCCCTGGCCCGCCTGCGCGTTTCTGGCCCCGGGTCGTGGGGGTCTCGGTGCCAGCTGGCAGGTCGCCACGAAAACGGCACAAAAGTGCCCAACGAAGCGGAAGTTTCAAGCCAGGACTTGATTAGGGTGACGTAAACATCTCAGCTGAGACGTTCTGGGGCTCCTACGGTATAACTGAACTCGTTGTAGATAAAAGGAAGATAACCTACGGCGATGGTCCAGCTAGCTGATGGTAAAACAGAGCCAAAAAGTTGATGTGTGTCAACTCCCTTAGGTCTTGATTCTGCTCGCGCACTCCCCACGCATCGGCAATGCGTTAACAAAGTCAAGGTATTCTTTAAAAAAAAAAAAACATTCTAGAAAAGAGGACGCGAAACGCGCCATCAGCAGCAAAAATGCTGAACTCTATCGAGAAACACCGTGGTAGGTCTTCTCGGACAAATACAGTGACGCTCGATCCACAGCAAATAACTACTAGTACTAGTACTAGTACTAGTACTAGTACTACTACTACGACAACAACAACAACAACAACAACAACAACAACTACAACAACAACTACAACAACAACAACAACAACAACAACAACAACAACAACAACAACAACAACTACTACTACTACTACTACTACTACTACTACTACTACTACTACTACTACTACTACTACTACTACTACTACTACTACTACTACTACTACTACTCACTCGCGGTGCCACGGCCCGCCTTGCCCGTTGGCTTCGCAAAGCCAGCCAGGGGTACCCCAGTGGCAGCTGTGGTCAGCGGGGCCGGCCCGCCCCCACCCTGCACGCTGGTAAGAAATAGCTGGATCTCTCGGAGGTGCTTTGCGTCGCACCGGCCCTCGCGCAGGCAGGCGTCCAGGCACCTGGGGTGAGGCGAAGCATGAGCATGCGACGCAAGGGTGGACTATGTGCAGGTTAATAACAGTCTTGTCAGAGTTTGGCAGCTTAATCATAGATTGCGTCGCACAGGCCTTCGCGCAAGCTGGAGAAAAGGGCAACAAAAGCGTGACCCACGTAGCGAAAAAGGCCATAAGCCCTTTCACCCCCAGCACCCGCCAGCTCACCATGCCAGGCTAGAGCGAAACAGAACACAACAAAAATGGTACCCTCTTCCCCCGTCCACTCACCACGCCAGCTTGTGGCAAGCGTCGTATTCACAGAGGTCCACCGCGCCTGGGGGCCCCCAAGACAAACGCCAGCACGCAAAAAGACATCGATTTCATGGCCCAAGCCAAGCAAAAGAATCAGATATTGTGAATGACTGCAAGGGGTAGGAGCGACGGCAATGGTACACACAAACACGTGCACACTTTATCTATCTCATCTCGGTCTCACCCTCCGCTATTTGTCCATTCATGGCTGTTCCTATCTGCCGTTAGTACACACAAAAGTTCCTATCCGCCCACCCATCCTGATGTTTGTCTGCTAGAGACTTCCTCCAATCTTCCCTCTCTCACTCCTTCCCTCCCCCTGTCCCTCCCCTGGTCCCCCCCACTCCATCCCAGCTTCCCCACAACCAGGTGATGACAGGTTGATACATAGTATACATTAGGCATAGTAGATGCTCCCAGGGAAGGCACGAGTAGCAGGGTACCCCGCTGGGCAGTGCATGGCAGCGCAGGGTGGCAGCATACAGCAGGGTGCGACGCGGGATGGAATGCTGCCCTTTGTTCGGCACCGCGCTGCCACCCGCGCACCTGAACACGGTGCTAATGCCCTGCGACTATGCTAACACATGCTCCTACACTAAATACATCTCAAGCTGACCGTCGACGCGTGCAAGGAACTGGGTTGTCTTGCTCGATTCTAGAAAACTGATCAAGTTTTATGGGCACCAACTCGGTCATGCAGTCAAAATTGAGTGTCGTATGTGTTACTGCCAAGTCCCCTGTTCGATTCACTTGCATGCTGAAGCGACCATCCATGGCACTTGCATGCCGGAACTACTATCCATGGCTCCCCAACTAACATGCTCCACCGGCGCCGTGCAGCGCCATGACACCATGAGACCAAGGCACCCGCGTCTCTTCTGTGCTCGTGAATCAAGCGGCCTCCCTTGGTACCGGCCATATAGGACACGATCGCCTCGCTACCCACCGGTGTCGTGCAGCGCCATGACCAGCTGCGAGCGCAGCATGCAGATCACCCAGTCCCCGCTGTCGGCAAACGTGCGGCGGAGCGCGAACAGGATCTGCTTGTACAGCCGCCGCGATTGGCCGATCTGCGCCCGCGGTAGATCCACATAAGTTTCATGGACAACAAACAAGATACGACGGAAAAGAAGGCAGGGCGAGGAAAAAAGAGGACAGGGCAAGTGAGCAAAATGAGGGAAAGGAGAAAAAGTGAATAAACGCATTAGTCCATAGATATGATGGCCCGCAGGAGCTGTAAAGCTGAAGAAGCTGTTGGTGGCGATAGCCAGAGGAAGAGTAGATGCCATGCCCACACCCTGGCAAAGCTGAGTGGAAACGAAACTGGTCTCTTCAAGCATTAAAAAGATTACCATCAGAACATGCAGGCTGGATGCATGCGGTTTCGTCTCAGTGTTACGCGGACCACTTGGACCACTTGGACTACTATCGTCTTTGCTATATTCGGTATAGGGTATAGGATATAGAGTTAAGGGTAGAGGGTAGAGGGTAGAGGGTAGAGGGTAGAGGGTAGAGGGTAGAGGGTAGAGGGTTTAGGGTCTCAGTAACCTCTTATCTCCAGTATCGCTATATCACAGGGCAGGATGCCCTATGCTAAACAGACCAGACACGCAGGTGCCAGGAGGCAGCGTGGTAATTTACCGGTGACAGGTGACCGATGCCAGAGGTGGCAAGTGGCAGGTGCATCTCGGCAGGTGGCACTCAAGAGGTCCCAGGCAAACAAGGCTGTAGCAAATAAACACACCAACATCCGTGCACCCTGAAGACCGTAGCAAGAATATCATCAATCTAGGAAAAGGTGGCACTGCCCACTCCCTACCCCTCTCTCTCCCACCTCCTAGCGTTGGCCACCCACGAACTCCCTTGTCTCTTCCTTGCCCCCCCTATGTAGACAATCATCCTCCCTCCCTCCCTCCCTCCCTCCCTCCCTCCCTCCCTCCCTCCCTCCCTCCCTCCCTCCCTCCCTCCCTCCCTCCCTCCCTCCCTCCCTCCCTCCCTCCCTCCCTCCCTCCCTCCCTCCCTCCCTCCCTCCCTCCCTCCTCCCTCCCTCCCTCCCTCCCTCCCTCCCTCCCTCCCTCCCTCCCTCCCTCCCTGCCTCCCTCCCTGCCTCCCTCCCTGCCTCCCTCCCCCCCCATATCATCTATCCACCCCCCCACCCACCATCTCCACCAGCTCTCGCAACGCCTTGCTCTGTGCCCGGTACGCCTGCCTGTGCTGGCTCCCGTCACCCCCAGGGCCCGCCCCAGCCCCACTCAGCCCCGCCCCCGAGCTGCCTCGGTCGGTAGATCCCGGTCGGTCGCCCGGCGTCGATGCAAACGCGTGCGTGGGCGAGGGGCTTGGGGTGGCACCCCCACCGGTGACGGCAGGTGGCAGTGGCGGCAGCACGTGGGACATGTAAATCATTTGCTCTGTGGAGGTGGCCTCGTTGGCAAACGCTCGAATTAGGGGCTTTAGACGGCACTGCAGCGAGGGAAGGTCCTGCTCCCACACCTGGCAAGGGTGTGGGGGAGAAAAGGGGCGGGGGTGGGGTGGGTGGGGAGGAAAGGCGCGGTGGAGGGGGGGGGAAGCAACGGCACCACCACGCAAAGTGAGAGCTTGCAGAAGCCATGTACATTGACTGAGCTGGTTGTAACAACACAAACTTACCCACTAATTTGAATATCATTATCACGTAACTGAGCAACAGTAATAGCACTAGCTTACCCATTAGTGTCAATATCATCATGGCGTATTCAACAGTAACTGAGTTAGAGTAACACTTACCCGCTATCGTAAACATCGCTATCGCGTATTCAACAGCAACTCAGCTACAGTAACACTTACCCACTATTGTAAACATTGTTATCGCGTATTCAACAGCAACTCAGCTACAGTAGCACTTACCCGCTATTGTAAACATCGTTATCCCGTATTCAGAAGCAGTGGTTTATTGTAACCACTAGTGCGACTTCCAAAAAGGACCCAGGAGGCGGCCATGCTGGCGATGGCTTCGCAAGACAGCCCCAGGCCTCCACGTTTACCGTGCAGATAATGGAAAATGTCAATGTCAGCCAGCTGGATATAGCTTCTCTGTAACACCATAATTCAAATAACAACAATATCTCGGTAACACCATAGTTCAAATAACAACCATATCTCGGTAAACACCCTAATTCAAACAACAACGGTATCTCTGTAACACCATAATTCAAATAACAACGGTATCTCGGTAACACCATAGTTCAAATAACAACGCTCTGTAAAACCATAGTAGTACATCGTGTACCAGAAAGCAGACTTTTCGCGCAGTCCTGTTCCTAACCGCAATAAGATATCAGGGCATGCGCACTAAGCCGTCGCGCAACATCACATGTAGCTGCAGCCACATTGCATCGGTATCCCTCAGACCTACACAGGCTCTGCCGTTCATGTCGCTGCACCTGGATCAACAGCCCGTTAATGAACTCCTCAATACAAATAAACATCCATAAACATATGCAAAGTCTTCTCTGTACCTGTCGCTGCACCTCGATCGGCAGGCCATTGAAGAACTCCTCGTCGGCACTTAGCTGAGTGGTGGAGGGGGGCGTGAAAGTAGGATGCAGAAAGAGGGGGCAAAGGGGGATGAAGAGTCAACAAAGGGTGAAGAGCAGCGGCCGTCCAGGATAGGTTCACTCGTTTTGCCTTTCTAAACGCTAATGTTTCAATGAGCAGAATGCCACGGTGGCATTCTGTCATGAGCCATGTCCCCAGAAGCAAAACACATTCTGGTTGTGGGTTGGAACAGCCCCAAAAGGCATTACGCTGGTACAGCGTCCCTCATCCCCAAACAGGCTGCAAAGTTGTTGGGGGGCCCGGGTTCGTCTGGCTTATGAGCTCGTTCTGGAATAGCGTTTCCTGCCTCCCCTTAGGCAGGCAGTCTCAGTACAAGTATTCTCCGGCCATTAGTATCCTTGTGATCTATTCATTTACTTATTATTCTAGTAGTATTTACTTATCTATTGTCACAGAGCCCCTCGGCACGTCTGCCGCAGCAAGTAGGAAGGTAAGGCTTCACCACTCCACGCACAGACTGGAGAAAGTCGAGGGGGAAGTCAGGGGGAAGTGAGGGGGCGGTCCTTACCCTCTCGGCTCACCTGCCGTGACAACTAAGAAAGAGAATGCACCCACCTGCTGCAAGAAGCAAAAAAGATAGTACATTACTAATAACTACCAATATATATATATATATATATATATATATATCGGTCTGAGGATGCGGACGGCGCGGCTTTCTACTCCCCGAACCACCGACCTGACATCGTGGTTCTGGACTTTGAGGGAGGCGGCCGGCACTTGCTCATTGACGGTTCTGTGGCTCGCCCCTTGGCTCTTAGCCATGTGGTTGGTGCATCCCAGGCGGCGGGCTACACGGCGGATCGGGCTGAGCGGGCCAAGCTCACGGCCTATGGGGACGTCGGGCACCACCGTGTGGTGCCCTTTGTCTTGGAGGAGTTCGGGGCCATGGGGACCCTGACCGCCGGCTTCTTTAAGGAGTGCTGCCGGCTCCGGGAGGACCGGCTGGACCTGGAGGGCCAGCGGGCCCCTTGGTCAGCGCGGACCTGGACATCGTATTGGCGCCAACGCCTTTTGGAAGCGATTACCCGGGCTATGGCTGACATCTTGCTCCGCCGCACACGAGCTGACTTTGCGGCACAGCACGGTTATTAGGCTGTTTTCCTTCATTCCGCGGTGTGGATTGAGTGTCCCATGCCGGTTGTATACTTGTTTTGTCGTGGTATCTCTTGTTAGCGTTGGCTTTGCTTATTTTCACGTGGGTGCCTTTACTCTGATGTAAGTAGTTGTATTTTTTAAATATATACATATATACTACTAATAACACATGACCACTCCACCCACCTGCCGCAAGAAGTCGGACGGGATGATCCTCAGGCGCTCCATCACGGCGATGGGGACGGCGCGCAGCTCAGGGATGCCTATGTATGCTGGCGGAGGGCACCATACCCAACGCAGAACAAACGCCAGTCGCAGGTTGAACGCACACCCGCAAGCACATCAAGTCCGATGTTAGATAGCTCCTGCGATAGGTTGCTATCGGCACACTACATGGCAGGAACCAGCCCCATTTCCCTTCCTTGCCACCAGCCCCGTTTCTCATTCTTGCCAGGCTGCAGATGGTGTGTAGGTAAAGAGGGATAGTGCAGGGAATGGGTGCTGATTGAGCACGGGAACTGGGTAGACGTGAACTTGGTTGAGGGACAGGAGGGAGGAGAGGGAGAGAGTGCGGGGTGGGGAAGGGAAGAGGAACGAAAAGATCGGGGGGAGGGAGGGGGAGAGATTGGAATATTGTATAGAGATAGCGGTAGAGAACAAAGAAAAGGGAGGGAGGGTGGAGTGTCTGTGTGTGTGTGTGTGTGTGTGTGGTCACTGTAGTACAGTATTGTGTGTCATCACTTTAGTGTGTGTGTGTGTGCGTGGTCACTATAGTAAAGTATTGTGAGTGTGTGATTGTGTGTGTGTGTGTGTGACTCCTGATCCACATCTTCATCAGCAACAAAATTTTTTAGGCCTCCAACTTATGCTTCCAACATATATATAAACAGCTTAGCACTATAATAATAAGAAAAATAATAACAACAACAGCAACAACAACAATAATAATAATAATACTAGCAACTCATGCCTCCACTTCCCCTTACATGCAAGTACTATGTGCTGCAACTAGCTATTAAAACCATGAATACACTGACTGGTATGCGAGGATACCCTCGAGATGACTGGCGGAAGCTCCTTCGGGATAACAAAACTGGTTACATGTTTAAACGCCCCCACCAAACGTGTAGTGGAATCCCATCGCACGCAACCACGCGCCACCAATTTTTTAGCCTTTTGAAACGTCTTTGCTACCCACAATGCTTAGGATGGATGCCCGGACCCCCCCCCCCCCCCCCCCCTTCCCCCTCCCCGTCACATCATGTTCCACGACATATCGTTCGCCATTCGTCTACACCTATCGATCCCTACCATATTCTATGCCACAGATAAACATCCCAGCCCTCACCCAACGGTGTTAGTGCCGCATGCGGAGCCGCCGCTCACCTGCACAGATACCTTGATACTATCATGGCCGATGTGCTGCTGTAGTGATTGGTAAGACAGCTTTGCTACTGTAACAATTGATATTCGTGCCCTACGGCTTCGCAAGGCAGCCGCTGCGGGTGCCCGCTATAGTGACCGCAATGTGCCCAATATAGTGACCGCGATGTGCCCAATATAGTGACCGCAATGTGCCAACTATAGTGACCACTATGAGCCCACTTGCTACGGCTTCGCAAGGCAAGCCCTCACCGAACGTCTCATGCATGGCGAACATACTGCACCGTTGAGACGACGAGCCATTAAGAGATTCCTTATCTCACCAAACGTCTCGTGCAGCATGGTGAGCAGCCTCTCGGGCGACAACTTTGGGATGCAGCGCAGCACGGCGGCCATTGCCAGCTGGACGGTCTCCTGGTACACTTGCGTACGCGACATGCCCATGTGCTCCAGCATGAGCACCAGGGGGGGGATGCTGCGCAGTGGTAGGGGTCCAAGGGGTATAAGAGGGGTTGCTAACTCAGATAGGGGGGGACGAGCAACCGTCCGGCACGTGGGGATTCATTCAAACAACATGCGCGGTAGTACAAGGGTGATTGACCAGGATACACCTTGGAAAGGTTTATCACCCATGAGCAACATTGGCCAGATGCTGCACGGTGGTAGGGAATGAGGGGTACAAGAGGGCTTACTTTGACTGAATACTTACTTTCACTGATTGACCCAGATACTCATGGGAGGGCTGATTATCCATGAGCACCATTGGTGAGATGCTGCACGCTACAAGGGGGGGAGATGGGCAGGGGATAAGCGAGATGCTGTGGGGTTGAAGGGAAGCCCTTGAACACAATACGTGGTATAATGGTAGTGTAAACGACAGGGTAAAAGGGTAGTTAGTAAACAACATAGTTAAAGGGTAGCTAGTAAACAACATGGTTACAGGGTAGTTAGTAAACATAGGGTAGTTAGTAAACAATCGAGTAAGAGGGTATGCTACTAAACAAAATAGTATCCGCGCAGTTGGTGAAAGGCTTGCTAATTTATGAACATTATAGTAAAGGGGTAGTTAGTAAACAACACGGTTCCCATTGGACGAGCACCATGATCACCATGGTGGACGGGTGGCCAACCCTTACAGTAATTGTGGGGGACAAGGTGTGGGGGACAGATGGCGTGGGGGACAGGGTGTGGGGGACAGATGGCGTGGGGGACAGGGTGTGGGGGACAGATGGCGTGGGGGACAGGGTGTGGGGGACAGATGGCGTGGGGGACAGGGTGTGGGGGACAGATGGCGTGGGGGATAACGTGTGGGGAATAGCAGAGATGGCGCGGAGTCACATGCACGGTATGACCACCGAGCAAAGAGGCGCAGGGCGATTTTCGTCAAGGAGTATGCCCAAGGTGTACTGGACAGTGAACGAAATTGATCACTAAACACTAACATCACAATAATCATTTAATGATCAAGTTATCGCTTGCCGTACTTGAGCAAGACAACCAAGATATCATTTGCCTCACTTACTTGAGCAAGACAACCAAGGTATCATTTGCCTCACTTGAGCAAGACAACCAAGATATCATTTGCCTCACTTACTTGAGCAAGACAACCAAGGTATCATGTGCCTCACTTACTTGAGCAAGACAACCAAGGTATCATTTGCCTCACTTGAGCAAGACAACCAAGGTATCATTTGCCTCACTTACTTGAGCAAGACAACCAAGGTATCATGTGCCTCACTTACTTGAGCAAGACAACCAAGGTATCATGTGCCTCACTTACTTGAGCAAGACAACCAAGGTATCCTTTGCCTCACTTACTTGAGCAAGACAACCAAGGTATCCTTTGCCTCACTTACTTGAGCAAGACAACCAAGGTATCATGTGCCTCACTTACTTGAGCAAGACAACCAAGGTATCCTTTGCCTCACTTACTTGAGCAAGACAACCAAGGTATCCTTTGCCTCACTTACTTGAGCAAGACAACCAAGGTATCCTTTGCCTCACTTACTTGCGCAAGACAACCAAGGTATCATGTGCCTCACTTACTTGAGCAAGACAACCAAGGTATCATGTGCCTCACTTACTTGCGCAAGACAACCAAGGTATCCTTTGCCTCACTTACTTGAGCAAGACAACCAAGGTATCCTTTGCCTCACTTACTTGAGCAAGACAACCAAGGTATCATGTGCCTCACTTACTTGAGCAAGACAACCAAGGTATCCTTTGCCTCACTTACTTGAGCAAGACAACCAAGGTATCCTTTGCCTCACTTAGTTGAGCAAGACAACCAAGGTATCATGTGCCTCACTTTCTTGAGCAAGACAACCAAGGTATCATGTGCCTCACTTACTTGAGCAAGACAACCAAGGTATCCTTTGCCTCACTTACTTGCGCAAGACAACCAAGGTATCCTGTGCCTCACTTACTTGAGCAAGACAACCAAGGTATCCTTTGCCTCACTTACTTGAGCAAGACAACCAAGGTATCCTTTGCCTCACTTTCTTGAGCAAGACAACCAAGGTATCCTTTGCCTCACTTACTTGAGCAAGACAACCAAGGTATCCTTTGCCTCACTTACTTGAGCAAGACAACCAAGGTATCCTTTGCCTCACTTACTTGAGCAAGACAACCAAGGTATCATGTGCCTCACTTACTTGAGCAAGACAACCAAGGTATCCTTTGCCTCACTTACTTGAGCAAGACAACCAAGGTATCCTTTGCCTCACTTACTTGAGCAAGACAACCAAGGTATCATGTGCCTCACTTACTTGAGCAAGACAACCAAGGTATCGTTTGCCTCACTTACTTGAGCAAGACAACCAAGGTATCCTTTGCCTCACTTACTTGAGCAAGACAACCAAGGTATCCTTTGCCTCACTTACTTGAGCAAGACAACCAAGGTATCCTTTGCCTCACTTACTTGCGCAAGACAACCAAGGTATCCTTTGCCTCACTTACTTGAGCAAGACAACCAAGGTATCCTTTGCCTCACTTACTTGAGCAAGACAACCAAGGTATCATGTGCCTCACTTTCTTGAGCAAGACAACCAAGGTATCCTTTGCCTCACTTACTTGAGCAAGACAACCAAGGTATCATGTGCCTCACTTTCTTGAGCAAGACAACCAAGGTATCCTTTGCCTCACTTACTTGAGCAAGACAACCAAGGTATCCTTTGCCTCACTTACTTGAGCAAGACAACCAAGGTATCATGTGCCTCACTTTCTTGAGCAAGACAACCAAGGTATCATTTGCCTCACTTACTTGAGCAAGACAACCAAGGTATCCTTTGCCTCACTTTCTTGAGCAAGACAACCAAGGTATCCTTTGCCTCACTTACTTGAGCAAGACAACCAAGGTATCCTTTGCCTCACTTACTTGAGCAAGACAACCAAGGTATCATGTGCCTCACTTACTTGAGCAAGACAACCAAGGTATCATGTGCCTCACTTACTTGAGCAAGACAACCAAGGTATCCTTTGCCTCACTTTCTTGAGCAAGACAACCAAGGTATCCTTTGCCTCACTTACTTGAGCAAGACAACCAAGGTATCATTTGCCTCACTTACTTGAGCAAGACAACCAAGGTATCCTTTGCCTCACTTACTTGAGCAAGACAACCAAGGTATCCTTTGCCTCACTTACTTGAGCAAGACAACCAAGGTATCATGTGCCTCACTTACTTGAGCAAGACAACCAAGGTATCCTTTGCCTCACTTACTTGAGCAAGACAACCAAGGTATCCTTTGCCTCACTTACTTGAGCAAGACAACCAAGGTATCATGTGCCTCACTTTCTTGAGCAAGACAACCAAGGTATCCTTTGCCTCACTTACTTGAGCAAGACAACCAAGGTATCCTTTGCCTCACTTACTTGCGCAAGACAACCAAGGTATCATGTGCCTCACTTACTTGAGCAAGACAACCAAGGTATCCTTTGCCTCACTTACTTGAGCAAGACAACCAAGGTATCCTTTGCCTCACTTACTTGAGCAAGACAACCAAGGTATCATGTGCCTCACTTTCTTGAGCAAGACAACCAAGGTATCCTTTGCCTCACTTACTTGAGCAAGACAACCAAGGTATCCTTTGCCTCACTTTCTTGAGCAAGACAACCAAGGTATCCTTTGCCTCACTTTCTTGAGCAAGACAACCAAGGTATCATGTGCCTCACTTACTTGAGCAAGACAACCAAGGTATCCTTTGCCTCACTTACTTGAGCAAGACAACCAAGGTATCCTTTGCCTCACTTACTTGCGCAAGACAACCAAGGTATCCTTTGCCTCACTTACTTGAGCAAGACAACCAAGGTATCATTTGCCTCACTTACTTGAGCAAGACAACCAAGGTATCCTTTGCCTCACTTACTTGAGCAAGACAACCAAGGTATCCTTTGCCTCACTTACTTGAGCAAGACAACCAAGGTATCATTTGCCTCACTTACTTGAGCAAGACAACCAAGGTATCCTTTGCCTCACTTACTTGCGCAAGACAACCAAGGTATCCTTTGCCTCACTTACTTGAGCAAGACAACCAAGGTATCCTTTGCCTCACTTACTTGCGCAAGACAACCAAGGTATCCTTTGCCTCACTTACTTGAGCAAGACAACCAAGGTATCCTTTGCCTCACTTACTTGAGCAAGACAACCAAGGTATCCTTTGCCTCACTTACTTGAGCAAGACAACCAAGGTATCCTTTGCCTCACTTACTTGAGCAAGACAACCAAGGTATCCTTTGCCTCACTTACTTGCGCAAGACAACCAAGGTATCCTTTGCCTCACTTACTTGAGCAAGACAACCAAGGTATCCTTTGCCTCACTTACTTGAGCAAGACAACCAAGGTATCCTTTGCCTCACTTACTTGAGCAAGACAACCAAGGTATCCTTTGCCTCACTTACTTGAGCAAGACAACCAAGGTATCCTTTGCCTCACTTACTTGCGCAAGACAACCAAGGTATCCTTTGCCTCACTTACTTGAGCAAGACAACCAAGGTATCCTTTGCCTCACTTACTTGAGCAAGACAACCAAGGTATCCTTTGCCTCACTTACTTGAGCAAGACAACCAAGGTATCCTTTGCCTCACTTACTTGAGCAAGACAACCAAGGTATCCTTTGCCTCACTTACTTGAGCAAGACAACCAAGGTATCCTTTGCCTCACTTACTTGAGCAAGACAACCAAGGTATCCTTTGCCTCACTTACTTGAGCAAGACAACCAAGGTATCATGTGCCTCACTTACTTGAGCAAGACAACCAAGGTATCCTTTGCCTCACTTACTTGCGCAAGACAACCAAGGTATCATGTGCCTCACTTAGTTGAGCAAGACAACCAAGATATCATTTGCCTCACTTAGTTGCGCAAGACAACCAAGGTATCCTTTGCCTCACTTACTTGAGCAAGACAACCAAGGTATCCTTTGCCTCACTTACTTGAGCAAGACAACCAAGGTATCATGTGCCTCACTTACTTGAGCAAGACAACCAAGGTATCCTTTGCCTCACTTAGTTGCGCAAGACAACCAAGGTATCCTTTGCCTCACTTACTTGAGCAAGACAACCAAGGTATCCTTTGCCTCACTTACTTGCGCAAGACAACCAAGGTATCCTTTGCCTCACTTACTTGAGCAAGACAACCAAGGTATCCTTTGCCTCACTTACTTGAGCAAGACAACCAAGGTATCCTTTGCCTCACTTACTTGAGCAAGACAACCAAGGTATCCTTTGCCTCACTTACTTGAGCAAGACAACCAAGGTATCCTTTGCCTCACTTACTTGAGCAAGACAACCAAGGTATCCTTTGCCTCACTTACTTGAGCAAGACAACCAAGGTATCCTTTGCCTCACTTACTTGAGCAAGACAACCAAGGTATCCTTTGCCTCACTTACTTGCGCAAGACAACCAAGGTATCCTTTGCCTCACTTACTTGAGCAAGACAACCAAGGTATCCTTTGCCTCACTTACTTGAGCAAGACAACCAAGGTATCCTTTGCCTCACTTACTTGAGCAAGACAACCAAGGTATCCTTTGCCTCACTTACTTGAGCAAGACAACCAAGGTATCATGTGCCTCACTTACTTGAGCAAGACAACCAAGGTATCCTTTGCCTCACTTACTTGAGCAAGACAACCAAGGTATCATGTGCCTCACTTACTTGCGCAAGACAACCAAGGTATCCTTTGCCTCACTTACTTGAGCAAGACAACCAAGGTATCCTTTGCCTCACTTACTTGCGCAAGACAACCAAGGTATCCTTTGCCTCACTTACTTGCGCAAGACAACCAAGGTATCCTTTGCCTCACTTTCTTGAGCAAGACAACCAAGGTATCCTTTGCCTCACTTACTTGAGCAAGACAACCAAGGTATCCTTTGCCTCACTTACTTGCGCAAGACAACCAAGGTATCCTTTGCCTCACTTACTTGCGCAAGACAACCAAGGTATCCTTTGCCTCACTTACTTGCGCAAGACAACCAAGGTATCCTTTGCCTCACTTACTTGAGCAAGACAACCAAGGTATCCTTTGCCTCACTTACTTGAGCAAGACAACCAAGGTATCATGTGCCTCACTTACTTGAGCAAGACAACCAAGGTATCCTTTGCCTCACTTACTTGCGCAAGACAACCAAGGTATCCTTTGCCTCACTTACTTGAGCAAGACAACCAAGGTATCCTTTGCCTCACTTACTTGAGCAAGACAACCAAGGTATCCTTTGCCTCACTTACTTGCGCAAGACAACCAAGGTATCCTTTGCCTCACTTACTTGAGCAAGACAACCAAGGTATCATGTGCCTCACTTACTTGAGCAAGACAACCAAGGTATCCTTTGCCTCACTTACTTGCGCAAGACAACCAAGGTATCCTTTGCCTCACTTACTTGAGCAAGACAACCAAGGTATCATGTGCCTCACTTACTTGAGCAAGACAACCAAGGTATCCTTTGCCTCACTTACTTGAGCAAGACAACCAAGGTATCCTTTGCCTCACTTACTTGAGCAAGACAACCAAGGTATCCTTTGCCTCACTTACTTGAGCAAGACAACCAAGGTATCCTTTGCCTCACTTACTTGAGCAAGACAACCAAGGTATCCTTTGCCTCACTTACTTGAGCAAGACAACCAAGGTATCATGTGCCTCACTTACTTGAGCAAGACAACCAAGGTATCCTTTGCCTCACTTACTTGAGCAAGACAACCAAGGTATCCTTTGCCTCACTTACTTGAGCAAGACAACCAAGGTATCCTTTGCCTCACTTACTTGCGCAAGACAACCAAGGTATCATTTGCCTCACTTACTTGAGCAAGACAACCAAGGTATCATTTGCCTCACTTACTTGCGCAAGACAACCAAGGTATCCTTTGCCTCACTTACTTGAGCAAGACAACCAAGGTATCCTTTGCCTCACTTACTTGAGCAAGACAACCAAGGTATCCTTTGCCTCACTTACTTGAGCAAGACAACCAAGGTATCATGTGCCTCACTTACTTGAGCAAGACAACCAAGGTATCATGTGCCTCACTTACTTGCGCAAGACAACCAAGGTATCCTTTGCCTCACTTACTTGAGCAAGACAACCAAGGTATCATGTGCCTCACTTACTTGAGCAAGACAACCAAGGTATCCTTTGCCTCACTTACTTGAGCAAGACAACCAAGGTATCCTTTGCCTCACTTACTTGAGCAAGACAACCAAGGTATCCTTTGCCTCACTTACTTGAGCAAGACAACCAAGGTATCCTTTGCCTCACTTACTTGAGCAAGACAACCAAGGTATCATTTGCCTCACTTACTTGAGCAAGACAACCAAGGTATCATGTGCCTCACTTACTTGAGCAAGACAACCAAGGTATCCTTTGCCTCACTTACTTGAGCAAGACAACCAAGGTATCCTTTGCCTCACTTACTTGAGCAAGACAACCAAGGTATCATGTGCCTCACTTACTTGAGCAAGACAACCAAGGTATCCTTTGCCTCACTTACTTGCGCAAGACAACCAAGGTATCCTTTGCCTCACTTACTTGAGCAAGACAACCAAGGTATCCTTTGCCTCACTTACTTGAGCAAGACAACCAAGGTATCATTGCCTCACTTACTTGAGCAAGACAACCAAGGTATCCTTTGCCTCACTTACTTGAGCAAGACAACCAAGGTATCATGTGCCTCACTTACTTGAGCAAGACAACCAAGGTATCCTTTGCCTCACTTACTTGAGCAAGACAACCAAGGTATCATGTGCCTCACTTACTTGAGCAAGACAACCAAGGTATCATGTGCCTCACTTACTTGAGCAAGACAACCAAGGTATCATGTGCCTCACTTACTTGAGCAAGACAACCAAGGTATCCTTTGCCTCACTTACTTGCGCAAGACAACCAAGGTATCCTTTGCCTCACTTACTTGAGCAAGACAACCAAGGTATCCTTTGCCTCACTTACTTGAGCAAGACAACCAAGGTATCCTTTGCCTCACTTACTTGAGCAAGACAACCAAGGTATCCTTTGCCTCACTTACTTGCGCAAGACAACCAAGGTATCCTTTGCCTCACTTACTTGAGCAAGACAACCAAGGTATCATGTGCCTCACTTAGTTGCGCAAGACAACCAAGGTATCCTTTGCCTCACTTACTTGAGCAAGACAACCAAGGTATCCTTTGCCTCACTTACTTGAGCAAGACAACCAAGGTATCATGTGCCTCACTTACTTGAGCAAGACAACCAAGGTATCCTTTGCCTCACTTACTTGAGCAAGACAACCAAGGTATCCTTTGCCTCACTTACTTGAGCAAGACAACCAAGGTATCCTTTGCCTCACTTACTTGAGCAAGACAACCAAGGTATCCTTTGCCTCACTTACTTGAGCAAGACAACCAAGGTATCCTTTGCCTCACTTACTTGAGCAAGACAACCAAGGTATCATGTGCCTCACTTACTTGAGCAAGACAACCAAGGTATCCTTTGCCTCACTTACTTGCGCAAGACAACCAAGGTATCCTTTGCCTCACTTACTTGAGCAAGACAACCAAGGTATCATGTGCCTCACTTACTTGAGCAAGACAACCAAGGTATCCTTTGCCTCACTTACTTGCGCAAGACAACCAAGGTATCCTTTGCCTCACTTACTTGCGCAAGACAACCAAGGTATCCTTTGCCTCACTTACTTGAGCAAGACAACCAAGGTATCATGTGCCTCACTTACTTGCGCAAGACAACCAAGGTATCCTTTGCCTCACTTACTTGCGCAAGACAACCAAGGTATCCTTTGCCTCACTTACTTGAGCAAGACAACCAAGGTATCCTTTGCCTCACTTACTTGCGCAAGACAACCAAGGTATCCTTTGCCTCACTTACTTGAGCAAGACAACCAAGGTATCATGTGCCTCACTTACTTGAGCAAGACAACCAAGGTATCCTTTGCCTCACTTACTTGAGCAAGACAACCAAGGTATCCTTTGCCTCACTTACTTGAGCAAGACAACCAAGGTATCATGTGCCTCACTTACTTGAGCAAGACAACCAAGGTATCCTTTGCCTCACTTACTTGAGCAAGACAACCAAGGTATCATGTGCCTCACTTAGTTGCGCAAGACAACCAAGGTATCCTTTGCCTCACTTACTTGAGCAAGACAACCAAGGTATCCTTTGCCTCACTTACTTGAGCAAGACAACCAAGGTATCCTTTGCCTCACTTACTTGAGCAAGACAACCAAGGTATCCTTTGCCTCACTTACTTGAGCAAGACAACCAAGGTATCATGTGCCTCACTTTCTTGAGCAAGACAACCAAGATATCCTTTGCCTCACTTACTTGAGCAAGACAACCAAGGTATCCTTTGCCTCACTTACTTGAGCAAGACAACCAAGGTATCCTTTGCCTCACTTACTTGCGCAAGACAACCAAGGTATCATGTGCCTCACTTACTTGAGCAAGACAACCAAGGTATCATGTGCCTCACTTACTTGCGCAAGACAACCAAGGTATCCTTTGCCTCACTTACTTGAGCAAGACAACCAAGGTATCCTTTGCCTCACTTACTTGAGCAAGACAACCAAGGTATCCTTTGCCTCACTTACTTGAGCAAGACAACCAAGGTATCCTTTGCCTCACTTACTTGAGCAAGACAACCAAGGTATCCTTTGCCTCACTTACTTGAGCAAGACAACCAAGGTATCCTTTGCCTCACTTACTTGAGCAAGACAACCAAGGTATCCTTTGCCTCACTTACTTGAGCAAGACAACCAAGGTATCCTTTGCCTCACTTACTTGAGCAAGACAACCAAGGTATCCTTTGCCTCACTTACTTGAGCAAGACAACCAAGGTATCCTTTGCCTCACTTACTTGAGCAAGACAACCAAGGTATCCTTTGCCTCACTTACTTGAGCAAGACAACCAAGGTATCCTTTGCCTCACTTACTTGCGCAAGACAACCAAGGTATCCTTTGCCTCACTTACTTGCGCAAGACAACCAAGGTATCATGTGCCTCACTTACTTGAGCAAGACAACCAAGGTATCCTTTGCCTCACTTACTTGAGCAAGACAACCAAGGTATCATGTGCCTCACTTACTTGAGCAAGACAACCAAGGTATCCTTTGCCTCACTTACTTGAGCAAGACAACCAAGGTATCCTTTGCCTCACTTACTTGAGCAAGACAACCAAGGTATCCTTTGCCTCACTTAGTTGCGCAAGACAACCAAGATATCCTTTGCCTCACTTACTTGAGCAAGACAACCAAGGTATCCTTTGCCTCACTTACTTGAGCAAGACAACCAAGGTATCATGTGCCTCACTTACTTGAGCAAGACAACCAAGGTATCCTTTGCCTCACTTACTTGAGCAAGACAACCAAGGTATCCTTTGCCTCACTTACTTGAGCAAGACAACCAAGGTATCCTTTGCCTCACTTACTTGAGCAAGACAACCAAGGTATCCTTTGCCTCACTTACTTGAGCAAGACAACCAAGGTATCCTTTGCCTCACTTACTTGCGCAAGACAACCAAGGTATCCTTTGCCTCACTTACTTGAGCAAGACAACCAAGGTATCCTTTGCCTCACTTACTTGAGCAAGACAACCAAGGTATCCTTTGCCTCACTTACTTGAGCAAGACAACCAAGGTATCATGTGCCTCACTTACTTGCGCAAGACAACCAAGGTATCCTTTGCCTCACTTACTTGAGCAAGACAACCAAGGTATCCTTTGCCTCACTTAGTTGAGCAAGACAACCAAGGTATCCTTTGCCTCACTTACTTGAGCAAGACAACCAAGGTATCCTTTGCCTCACTTACTTGAGCAAGACAACCAAGGTATCATGTGCCTCACTTACTTGAGCAAGACAACCAAGGTATCCTTTGCCTCACTTACTTGAGCAAGACAACCAAGGTATCCTTTGCCTCACTTACTTGAGCAAGACAACCAAGGTATCATGTGCCTCACTTTCTTGAGCAAGACAACCAAGGTATCCTTTGCCTCACTTACTTGAGCAAGACAACCAAGGTATCCTTTGCCTCACTTACTTGAGCAAGACAACCAAGGTATCCTTTGCCTCACTTACTTGAGCAAGACAACCAAGGTATCCTTTGCCTCACTTAGTTGAGCAAGACAACCAAGGTATCATGTGCCTCACTTTCTTGAGCAAGACAACCAAGGTATCCTTTGCCTCACTTACTTGAGCAAGACAACCAAGGTATCCTTTGCCTCACTTACTTGAGCAAGACAACCAAGGTATCATGTGCCTCACTTACTTGAGCAAGACAACCAAGGTACCGCTTGCCTAAGCGCCCATAGGGTAGTACACAAAACAGTGCCATTGCCAACAGGTGCCTCCAAGGCTTTCTAGAGAGCCCCAGCAGCCACCGAAGAAAACAGGCTAGGGTATAGTGCGCCGTGCCTTAGTGGTTATCGCATGGCACTGACTTGTGGAATGCATGATAGGCAGGGCAGGGCAGGGCAGGGCAGGGCAGGGCAGGGCAGGGCAGGGCAGGGCAGGGCAGGGCAGGGCAGGGCAGGGCAGGGCAGGGCAGGGCAGGGCAGGGCAGGGCAGGGCAGGGCAGGGCAGGGCAGGGCAGGGCAGGGCAGGGCAGGGCAGGGCAGGGCAGGGCAGGGCAGGGCAGGGCAGGGCAGGGCAGGGCAGGGCAGGGCAGGGCAGGGCAGGGCAGGGCAGGGCAGGGCAGGGCAGGGCAGGGCAGGGCAGGGCAGGGCAGGGCAGGGCAGGGCAGGGCAGGGCAGGGCAGGGCAGGGCAGGGCAGGTTGAACTATAAACACCATACGTGGTCCTACCTTGAAGCAAGAAGGCGACCCGAATTAATTATTCGTATATGAGTTACACCATAAAAACATTTCGTTGCATTCCTCAAACATCACATTGCAGAATTAACTGTTAAAGCCCTCCAAAATTTACACTAAAACTTCTAACAATACACCAGGAAACCGTACACCGTATACGCTGGAACCTCTTGAGTAGTGCACGCTTTTTGGCATAAGGAGGGACAGGCAGGCGATTCACACGAATTTTGCAGGGCTTACCGTGGGTCCGTGAAGCCGCATGCCTTCTGCACCAGCTCGATGGCTTCCTTCGGTTCGTGTGGTCCACAAAGCGTGCTCTCTACAAAGAAACTGCCTTCTGCCCCAACCAGCCTCCTCTCCTTTGGAGCCGTTCCATCCTCCGTTTCGGTACCCTGACGATGCCACAAAACGCTGCTGCGACGCCTATTTAGCGTTCCTTCGCCCACCGTATTTGAGTATTCCATAGTCAGACGAAAGATTTGAACACTCGAGATGAATCTCACGTTATTTTTAGTTGATGAGGCTTCATTATTCAGAAATAAATAGACTGCCACCTTCAAACTCAGGCGGAATAAATACTTGAATAATATTACAGAGCTACATAATGCCTTGCGCACCGGTCAGCAATCAGCGACGGCGCATGATTGGAACCATTGGCGACAAAAATACCAAAACGCGAATATAATTACGTCGTAACAAACCAACACTAGTTATTCTACCTAAAATTCTTCAGTCTAAACCGCCATAGCTTCATTGCTGGTACATACTTACCTAATTATTTCAACCAGCCTTTTCCGAGCCTTGCTTTAAAAACCTTGCTTTAGAACTGTTTGTAAAGATCAAGACTCTAGCTCAGCCATGATGATGTCTTTAATTCTGCCGGCTGCAATGTCTGCTACGTTCTGTAATTGGCGCGCGGCGCGGCGCGGCCATCGTGCATGCCCAGGTGGCATGCTCAGCAGTCATCACCCTCAGCTCAGCTTGGGTCCAGCAGGTCCAGCAGCCTCCAAGACCCTAATAAACGCCCAAGCTACCGCATTCAGATTCCATGCCAGGGTTTAGGCCGCCGGGCCTGGCATGTACCTTGGTGAGGGCGTGAGGCTGGCATACGGTACTGTACAGTAAAATGTGTACCGCGCCTGGAACAGCGCGGCGCCCGCGGGCATGTGACTGGTGGTCTCGACTCGAGTTGGCGGCAACCAACTCAAGGCTCGTTGCGGCAAAATATGCCAATGTCGGACTTTTGAGGCACGCAGCCACCAGCGAGTCGCAGGCAAGCCGGCTGCAGCGTGCCAAGCAAGGCTTGGTAGGGCAGGAGGCTGCTCAACTTGGTGTATAGGTTAATTAAGGTGCCGGCGCTTGGCGCCTGAGGTCAGCCGCCATGTCGCAATATGATCTCACCTACCAGATTGGGCCTTACCTGGACCGGCATCTGGTGTTCCCTTTGCTAGAATTTCTACAAGTCCAAAAGGTAAAATGACCCGCTAGTTCTAGGTTCAGGGGAATAGTGGCAGTCACAGAAGTGGATTATGGGTTTCCGGGAGCCATGGTTTGGAGTCTCATGGAGGCTCTTTGTTGGTATCGTGTGCATGCTTGTTGTGCTTGTAGATCTATCCGGAAGAAGGCATCTTGAAAGCGAAGATTGAGCTTCTCCAGAAGACGAACATGGTTGACTATGCGATGGATATCCATAAGAACCTGTATAACACGGAAGAAGTACCAACAGGTTGGTGATCAAGAAGTGCTCCCCGATCGCGGGACTCTTTGGATGTTCCCCTTGTTACCGCGTATTTATCATGGGCGTCTAGAGTGCCGCGTGATCCTGAAGGAATCCCTTGTAACTGTTGTATGTTATTTGTAGTAAGTGGTTTTATTGTGGAATGTGCGTATATCATCATGTGTACCCCGTAGTGCTCTGTTGTGTTCGTGGACAAGTCCTCTTCCTTGTGTTATCATGTATGCTCTGGCGGCTTGCCGTGTCCGTGTCGCCTTAGACCTGTAGCTGGTCTGTTGCTTGTCACCTCACTAGTCGCTGGCGTGCATGCACAAGTTTTTGCGGATACAGAGACCTCTTTCTATTCCATCTGCCCCTCCCCTCTTCACCCCCCTTTTCTCTCACTTGTTTGGTAAACCCCCCCACACCCCCTCCTGTTTCTTTACTTTTACCTGTCCTCCCGCCTGCCCGTCCCCCATCCCTCCCTCCCTCTGCCTCTGCCTCTGCCTCTGCCTCTGCCTCTGCTCTTGGCTCCCTTTGAGGTCTCTCTTTCCTCCCTTCTCCCCTCCCTCGTTCCTCTCTCCTTCCACTCTACTCCCACCGCCTTCCTTTTGCCCTGCTGCTTCCCACCCTGCCGCCCTCCCTCCAACGGCCTTGCCGTGTCCTCTTGCTAGCATCCCTCTGCCTGGCCAACATTTTCCTATAAAGTTGCCCTGTCATCCGCCACCAACCAGTATGGTACCAAACATTTCACCATGTCCCTTTCAGACCCCTAATGCTCCGCCACCATGTCCCTTCCAGCCCTCGAATGCTGCCATGTCGTCCGCCCTCGAATGCTGCCATGTCGTCCGCCCTCGAATGCTGCCATGTCGTCCGCCACCATGTCCCTTCCATCCCTCTCGAACGCTTGGTTATCCCTGTTGTGTAATGGTGTTCAACTTTTGCGGTCCTGGGCCACACTTATTTGGTGCCTCCTAGGAATGTCAGACAAAAGGCGCGAGCTTATTGGCACGCTGCAGTCTGGGAGACATCAAGTTTGTTATGTGTGTTCAAGTACACTTCGCTGTCTTGGCTCGTTGGTTTTACTCAACAGACGGAGGGGCACCCGGTAACAATTTATTAGTGTGCATGCACATGCCTGTGCTGGATAATCGCCACTCCACTAGTCCCGAAACGCTCCTGCATGGTTACCCCTGTGCCCCTTGACGTTTCCCCCCCTTCTTTCCCCGCCCTCCCCCCCCCACCCCCTCCACCTCCCACCCCCGACCCTCCACCCCCCACCCCCCTTTCCTCTTTCAATTATCTGCATGGTTTCTTGTTTCAGCCCAGTCAGCAATCACTTAGTCCTTCAAGCATTCCTTACTTTGGGGTTTGGGGTTTGGGTCCGATCAACCCTCCTTTATCTACCCTTCAAGCATTCCTTAGTTCGGGGCTTGGGGTTTGGGTCCGATCAACCCTCCTTTATCTACCCTTCAAGTGTTCGTTAGTTTGGGGTATGGGTCGTTCCACCCTCTCTCATTTCCCGCTCCCATCGTCCCTGGTGCTCGCTTGCCCCCGCAGCCATGACGGAGCGGCGCAAGGTGGTGGTGGAGAACCTCAAGCGGCTACAGCTGGCGTCCGACCCGCTTGTCCAGTTCCTGTCCAACCCAAACTACGTCAAGCTGCTTCGCGCCGACAAGGCCTGGAACCTGCAGTTTTTGCAGGAGCAGTGCCAGGTGGGTGGGATAGCAAAGTGTGCATGATAGGAAACTAGTGCAAAATAGCAAACTAGGGCATGATAGGAAACTATGCCGCCTCCCCCCTCCCTGCCCATCCTCCCCCAATGGCCCTTCTTGGCTCTCTCTGCCTCTCTCTGCCTCTCTCTGCCTCTCTCTGCCTCTCTCTGCCTCTCTCTGCCTCTCTCTGCCTCTCTCTGCCTCTCTCTGCCTCTCTCTGCCTCTCTCTGCCTCTCTCTGCCTCTCTCTGCCTCTCTCTGCCTCTCTCTGCCTCTCTCTGCCTCTCTCTGCCTCTCTCTGCCTCTCTCTGCCTCTCTCTGCCTCTCTCTGCCTCTCTCTGCCTCTCTCTGCCTCTCTCTGCCTCTCTCTGCCTCTCTCTGCCTCTCTCTGCCTCTCTCTGCCTCTCTCTGCCTCTCTCTGCCTCTCTCTGCCCCTCTCTGCCTCTCTCTGCCCCTCTCTGCCTCTCTCTGCCTCTCTCTGCCTCTCTCTGCCTCTCTCTCTGTCTCTCTCTGTCTCTCTCTGCTGCTCCCCGCCCCTCTCTGCCCTCCCTAATGCCCTCCTTCCAAACCCCAATATTCCCTTCCCCTCCACCACCCTGTGCCGCGGCCACCAGATCCGGAGCGACCAGATCGAGGCGCTGTACCACTTTGCCAAGTTCCAGTTTGACTGCGGCAACTACTCGGCAGCGGCCGAGTTCCTCTACCATTACCGCACGCTGTGCACGAACGCGGAGCGCTCCTTCTCGGCGCTCTGGGGCAAGTTTGCGTCCGAGATCCTCATGCAGAACTGGGACACGGCGCTCGAGGACATGACGCGGCTCAAGGAGACGATCGACTCCAAGGTGAGGAGGTGCTGTCCTTTTGAATTGAATTGAATTGGAACATAACTCCGTTGGGAGTATATGTAGCACATATCCCTGAGAAGGGGCATATGGCTTTTAATACACTCTGGGCTACTTCTTGCAAGGGTAGGGTGTAAACTACCCCTGCTCTGGGTGCACAAAGTGCACCTGCACACCACTATGACTATCCTAGCACCTACCGAAAGGCGCTGGCATAGGGGGGGAAGATCAGCATCACTCTAGTGACCGGTAGGTGCTTTAGTGACCGTGACGCGAGCACATGACGCGGCTCAAGGAGACGATCGACTCTCAAGGCGAGGAGGGGGTGTCCTAACGAAGATATTAGTCACGCAGTCCCGTCGGGGAGCGGCAGAGCATTCACCCTTCCATTGTCATATACGAGGGCCCAGTGACCGGTATGGTTGGTATGGTGACCGGTATGAGGTGAATTAGTGAGCGCGTTGCGAGCACACAATGCGGCTCAAGGAGATGATCAACTCCAAGGTGAGGGTATAGTGTCAACTCCAAGGTCAGGGGGGTATAGTGACCGGTAGGGCATGTTTCAGTGACCGGTAGGGCATCTTTCAGTGACCGGTAGGGCATCTTTCAGTGACCATGATGCGGTTCAAGGGAACAACCGACTCCCAGGTGTATGGGGCTTGGGTTGTGGGGGGGGTTCTGGTTGGTGCTATCATAGTGGCCAGCGTGGGTGATTTGTGATCCTTGTCATGTCCTGGTCCCTTGCTATATCTATATTTGCTCCCTTGCCCTCGCCCCCCTGCCTTGGGTGCAGCAGAATTCGATTTCTTGCTCCTCCTGATGTTCATTTTGTTTCCCTCTGTCTATCTGCTGTCATCTTCAACTTTCGACGCGTTGCGTGCGGCAAAACTTCCCATAGCCTTTTAGTCAGCGGCAGCAGCACATGCGGTTAACCCCTTGCCTTCCCATGCGATTACTAAGTCAGCTGCAGCAGCACATGCGCTCAACCCCTTGCCACCTGATGCGATTACTAAGTCAGCTGCAGCAGCACACGTGATTAACCCCTTGCCATCCGTGCGATTACTGGTGTCTCTGCTCTATTGCCCTCGCCCCCCCCCTGCGTTGCGTGCGACAGAACTTCTCGTCCCCCCTCAACCAGCTGCAGCAGCGCACGTGGCTCATCCACTGGAGCCTGTTTGTCTTCTTTAACCACGAGAATGGGCGAAACCTCATCATCGACACCTTCTTCCAGGAGAGGTGATTTTTTATCTGATTTTTTATTTTCTTGGGCGCGCGGGTGTGCTAGGTGCTCGCTCTCCCCTTTCTTTCTTCTTTGCTGATTCATGTCCCCTGGGAACTGGTTTGCCATACTTTTGTGTCTTCTCTTGTTCTCCCCCTTTTTGATACCCTTAGTTTCTTGTGTTCCCTTTCTAATCATAGATGCACGGTAACGTCTATGTGTCTGCTCACCACTAATGTCTGTTCATGGATAGACCACTGTCGGTTCACCTCACGGCGCCCTACCCCTCCCGGCCCAGCACCAGGTATTTGAATACGCTTGATTTATACCCAGGCTCATGATCATAGTCTCTCTCTCCCTCTCTCTCTCTCTCTCTCTCTCTCTCTCTCTCTCTCTCTCTCTCTCTCTCTCTCTCTCTCTCTCTCTCTCTCTCTCTCTCTCTCTCTCTTTCTCTCTCTCTCTCTCAAGTCTCTCCTTCCCCTCTCTCCGTGCCCCCTGTTGCAAGTACATGAACGCAGCCGACCTGAGCCCATGGTGATCAGCATTTTCTCTCTTGTATAGGACAATCAATATTGTCTCTTTTATGATATCATCCCCTTCCCGGCCGGATCTCCTGCTTTCAGGTACATGGACATGGATCCAGACAAAAGCATTGCCATGGTCAGCATGGCTTACATCGTTTCTAATTTGTCGGACACCTTATGACACCCCCTCTATCAGGTACATGACTGCAATCCAGACTAATGCGCCGCACACCATAGCTTATTTAATGATAATAATAATAATTATTATTATTATAACTTGTTACCCACCTTCCCCCCCTCATCCCCTCTATGAGGTACATTACCGCAATCCAGACTTATGCGCCGCACACAGTAGCTTATTAAATGATTATTATTATTATTATTATTATTGTAACTTGTTACTCCCCTTTCCCCCCCTAATCCCCTCTGTCAGGTACATTACCGCAAGCCAGACCAATGCGCCGCACTCAATAGCTTATTTCATGACGATGATAATGATTGTAACTTGTTACCCCCGCCCCCCCCCTAATCCCCTCTTCCAGGTACATGAACGCGATCCAGACAAACGCGCCGCACATCCTGCGCTACCTGGCGACGGCGGTCATTGTGAACAAGCGGCGGCGTGGCGTGCTCAAGGACTTGGTGCGCGTGCTGCAGCAGGAGGCCGGCAGCTACCGGGACCCCATCACGGAGTTCCTCGAATGCCTCTTCGTGCACTACGACTTTGAGGGCGCGCAGCTGAAGCTGCGCGAGTGCGAGGAGGTGCGGCTTTGTGGCTCATGGGTCTGTCTGTCTGTTTGTACAGTCTGCATTAGTGTGTGTTTCCTTGGGTGCTAGTATTCTTCTTGTTGTGCTAGTATATGGTCTTGTTGTGCTAGTATATGGTCTTGTTGTGCTAGTGCATGGTATTGTTGTGCTAGTACAATGTGTAAGACGCATGGCTCCCTGGAGTAGGCTGTGCGAGTGCGGGGTTGTGAGGCGGTGGGTTTCGGACTGGGGGATCCGACCCCTTTGGATGGGTGTTGGCTTTGCGAAGCCTAGCAAATGAACCTATGGCACAGTGTGTTTCATGGGGTCGTTGCTTGGAGTGTTTACTTTTTGTGCACTACTGGTGTGGGCGAAAATCAGGGAGTTAGATGCAGGATGCGAGGAGGGGAGGGGGTGCGGGGGCAGTTGGTTTGCAATCCTTTCTCAAGTGTTGTTTTCTTTCTCTTCCCCCCCCCCCCCCCCCTGCCCGCCACCCCATGTTCCTGGTTTAGTTTATAACAATGGAGTGCAGGGCTGGTGGTTTGGAGATGTGCTGGTGCTGTTCTGTAAGTGTGAGGATGAACCGTCTTGTCGACCCTTCTCGAGTGCACGTCGTGATCCCTAGATGGGAGTTGCTTTGGACGTGATGGGTTGAAGCGTCTCATCAAAGTCGAATGTATTTATTCCGAACACATCCAAGTCTGACTTGTTCAAGCCTAACATTTGAATAACTGGTATGGCATTGATATTTTCTATCGCTGTCATAGGTTTGGTCGTGCCAGGTGCTTGCGAACAACGTCTTCGTGGTGTCCACTTTGTTTACTGATAGCATATACAAGTGCAGCTTGTCAAGTCAACGCTCTGTTATTTTGATGGTTATTGCTGCGATGTCTGGTGCCAGGTGCTTGCGAACTTCTTCCTGGTGCGTAGCCTAACCTGGTTTTTATAGGCTAGCATGATCAAGTCTTAACTTGTCTCCCGTTCTGTTCTCGTGATTCTCCTTGCTGTCATATCTGGGTGCCAGGTGCTCGCGAACGACTTCTTCCTGGTGGCGTGCCGCGACGAGTTCATCGAGAACGCGCGCCTGTTCATCTTCGAGAGCTACTGCCGCATCCACCAGTGCATTGACACGCGGTAGGGGCCGGCGCGGCAGACTAGCGGATCTTGCTTTAGGGGTTAGGGTTTGGGGTGTAGGGTGTAGGGTGCAAGGTGCAGGGTGCAGGGTGCAGGGTGCAGGGTTTAGGGTTTAGAACGGGCAAGCGGATCACTTTGCGAACGGCTATTGAATTCACCCCTTTTTCTGGAACTCCTGCCACCCCACCGTCCTTACCCCTCTTCTCTTGCCTGCCCAGCAGTGGGGAACATGGGCCAACTTACAATTCTTTCCATTCTTTTCATCCTTTCTTAGCAGCTTGCATTCTCACTCCTGAATCCTAAACCCTTTCCTTGTTATTCAGCGTTCCCTTCCTCTTCCCCATTCCGTTCCTTTTCTTTATTTCCTTTCCTTTCCCCCTTTACTCTGACGGACAAGCGGGACATGGACTGACTTTACGAGTGTCTACCCTCGCGTGTTCTTGCCCTTCCCGTTCCCTCCCTTGGTTTGTCCCCACGCCCCTCGCCCCTCAGCATGCTGGCGGACAAGCTGAACATGGACCAGGAGAGTGCGGAGCGGTGGATCGTGAACCTCATCCGCAACGCGCGGCTCGACGCCAAGATCGACTCGCAGGCAGGGACGGTCATCATGGGCATCCAGCACCCGAGCGTGTACGTGGCAGTGTTGCCAAGTATAGTACAGCAGTCATAGTGAACGATGTGGTCGTCTGCCGTGGTCATCATGGGCATCCATCACCCTAGTGTGTACATGGTTGCATTATTCATGAAGGATACAACAGTTGTATAGTGGACAGTGATCTTTGCCGCGGGCTTTTGTAGGTGGCTTGTGCTGTTTCTTCTGAGGGCATTGCGTCACTGGGAATTTCCAGAGTGTTTCCCAGCTCAGGCCCAGGTTGGTTTGGGCCAAGCTCTTTGAGGTGTTATGGATCCTGAACGGGGGGTGTTGGTTTGTTCCAGTCTCACTAATTTTACCTTTCTTGTGCCCCTTGGTCACCCTTCATCTGATGCATACCTCATGTATCTGCCAGCTACGAGCAAATCATCGAAAAGACCAAGGGCCTGGCCTTCCGGACGTACGCATTGTCCAACAATTTGCTCGCCAGCGCACAGGCCGTGTAAACAGGCAAACCTAGGCATTGGCGTGGGTGACGAAGGCGGCGGTGCACACTGGCGGAGCATATTGGCGTGGCCTGTTGACATGATGATCCATGTGAGCGGCGGCTTCTGCGAAGTTGGCAGGGGCACTCCTGCATGGTGCAGTGCAGTGCCTTTGGGTTACTGCGCTGGTTATCTCAGCGTGATATGCGAAACATGTATGTGACATGAGATTGGAGCTTGGGCGTGTCATATCATGCTCATCTCTGGTGCATGTTTGGCAAGCTCATGCCAAAGTCTGCACAGTGGCCCCATTCTTATTTTCAATAAGTTTCTGTTCTTTTAGGTTACTGCACACTTTATAGTTTAGCATCGCTGTATTCTCAATCTGAAGCAATACAAGAAAATTCTTCATCCTCACTGTGTGAAAATTCTTGCTGCAGGAGAATGTATCGGCATAACCTGGTGCAGTCGAGGGCACACTCAGCAACTTATCTGCCACCAATTCTCGAGTCAACATGAATCTACAAAGTAGCCGGTGAAAAAATGGCTCTGTATTCTCAATCTGAAGCAATACAAGAAAATTCTTCATCCTCACTGTGTGAAAATTCTTGCTGCATGAGAATGTATCGGCATAACCTGGTGCAGTCGAGGGCACACTCAGCAACTTATCTGCCACCAATTCTCGAGTCAACATGAATCTACAAAGTAGTCGGTGAAAAAATGGCTCTGAATCGAATTGATGAAATTTGGAGTTGGAAAGAGGCACGGTGGCCGCGCGCGCTTTGCTAGGCACGCTGGCCGCCAACCTGGCCTAGTGCGAGCCGGCTGGGGAGGGGGGGCCATGCAACGAACCATGTAGCATGCAGAATTTACTAGCTGACCTAGCACATCTATGCCGACGACATCATGCTCATTAAGAAGCCGGATTCTGCCCAACTCTGGCTGGACTGCCTGGCGCTCGAGGCCCGTGCTGTCGGTCTAGAAATCAGCCCCCAAACGGAGGCCATGGCCCTAGCTGGGCCTGGCCGACCCCCCGCCTGAGCTCCGCCTCTTAGGCCACACAACAGTAAACTTCCCTGCTTCACCGGGCGCTTCAAGCTGCTCGGCAGTTGGCTTCCCGACTTCAAGGACGACATGACAACCCGTGAGGTCATCACACGAGCCACGAGCCACGAGGTAGCCATGGCTGACAGCGGAGCTCATAACTTTCACGTTTGGGCATCAAATTCGGCTGTGACTATCACAACCGCTTCGTCTTTCTTTAGAAGACGCACACGCTGATATAATTTTCCGAAGCGATTACGCAGTATATGACGAGCAAACGATCCTCGGCGCAACGCAGCCTGGCGGCTGCGATAGGCAATGAAAATACGTCTGCAGCTCCGGCTGCAGCTTCGCCCTCAAGTCCGGCAGGCAGCGGTGACACTAGTCGCGCACTGGTGGTCGCCTGAAATCCTCCCGGGCTTACTGCCTCGCCTTTTGCATCGCCTGAGCCTAAACGCAGCCGCCCAGCCGAACCGAGCTGGTCTGTGCAAGACTTTGATGTTGACGGGTTATTCTCCACCTTCGACGTCCACAGACCCGGCTTTTTCGACTGGCCACACATCCGGATCCTGGAGCTCCTGTTTTATGGGTCGTACGCCTCCCTTATTGAAATGCTTCCGCAGCCAAACTGATGGCCAGTTTCAGTCTCGATCACCGCGGACCTGACCTGACCGGCTGGTCCCGACCGCGCGCCTTCAGCTTGCCGCCCTCTTTTCCATCCTTCAGCGCAGTGCCGCGGACCTCTGGAAACCCACCCCCTTGACCGAATCCGGCACCTTCCTCGCCCACCTCCAAGAAGCCCTCTCACAGCACGTGACGCCCCTAGCCGCAGATGTGGCAGCTGTGGGCCGCACGCTGGCTGCTGAGCTCCCCACCATCCCCACCGCCACCGCCACCCTCCTCGCCTCCACACCCCCCCCCCCCTCCGCCTCCACCGACTCCATCACCGCCCAGCTCCGCGACATCAACCAGCGCCTCCAGGACACCGCCATCGCCATCGATCGCCATAGCCATCGATCGCCATCGCCATCGATCGCCATCGCCATCGATCGCCATCGCCATCGATCGCCATCGCCATATCGATCGCCATCGCCATCCACTCTCACGAGCCACCAGCCACGAGCCACGAGGTAGCCATGGCTGACGGCGGAGCTCATAACTTTCACGTTTGGGCACCAAATTCGGCTGTGACTATCACAATCGCTTCGTCTTTCTAAGACGCACACGCTGATATAATTTTCCGAAGTATTACACAATATATGACGAGCAAACGCTCCTCGACGCAACGCAGCCTGGCGGCTGCGCTAGGCCATGAAAATACGTCTGCAGCTCCGGCTGCAGCTTCGCCCTCAAGGGCCAGCAGGCAGCGGTGACACTAGTCGCGCACTGGTGGTCGCCCCGCACCCTTCCGGGCTTCATGCTTCGCCTTCAGCCTCGCCTGAGCCTAAACGCAGCCGCCCAACCGAACCTAGCTGGTCTGAGTACAACTTTGACGTTGACAGGTTATTTTCCACCTTCGACGTCCACAGGCCCGGCTATTTCGACTGGCCGTACACATCCGGATACTGGAGCTCCTGTTTTATGGGTCGTACGCCTCCCTTCTTGACCTGTGCCAGCGCCTCCAACGCCATAAATGCTTCCGCAGCCAGCCGTCTGACGCCCAGTTTCAGCCCCGCGCACCTGACCTGTCTGGCTGGTCGCGACCGCGCCTTCAGCTCGCCGCCCTCTTTCCCATCCTTCAGCGCTGTTCCGCGGACCTCTGGAAACCCATCCCCTTGACCGAATCCACCCTCCTCCTCCACCTCCACGAAGCCATCTCACAGCACGTGACGCCCCTAGCTGCAGATTTGGCAGCTGTGGGTCGCACGCTGGCTGCTGAGCTCCCCACCATCCCCACCGCCACGTACCGCCACCCTCCTCGCCTCCCCCCCCCCCCCCCCCTCCGCCTCCACCGACTCCATCACCGCCCAGCTCGACCGCGACATCGACCAGCGCCTCAAGGACAATGCCATCGCCATCGAGGTCCTGCAAAACACGTACCGCAGGCCTCACCGGCGCCCAGGCGGTGAAGGACATCGCCGCCAAGCCAGCCCCTGCTCGGGCCTGGCTGCATGGCGAATCATGCTCCTCCCATCCCGACCTGGGCGGACATGCTTAAGCAGCACACCACCTCCACCACCTCCGCCGTCGCAGCACAGCTTCAGCAGCAGACGCTCGACCTCCGCGAGGAGGCCGAGCTCGCCAAGCGCAGCATCAACGTCATCGTCAAGCACTGACTTCGACATGGAGGAAGGTGAGAATTCCGAGAAGCTTGCACGTGCGTTTGAGAAGGAAACTCTTGGTCGCATGAGCCTTACTGGTGAGATCGAGCTGGTCGCCCACCGCCTTCCCCGCGCGCGGGGTAAGGCAGGGGCGCCCCCGCTCCTTCTCACCTTTAAGAACCCGGCGGACAAGATTTCTTTTCTCAGACGCCGCAAGCGGCTCGAGAAGACTCACTTCACCCTTGACGATGACTTGACCCTGGCGCAGCAACAACGGCGACTGGAGCTATGGCCGACCTACCGGCCTCCAGCTCCGGCAGACCAAGATCGACGGAGCAGCCGGTGTACTGGAAGGGGGCGACCATCTACGTCGGCCACAAGCCCTGGCATGCGACCTCCGCGGCCCCAGCGACCCCAGACGCCCCAGCTTAGGGGAATACAGCAGTAGTAGTGTAGAATAGATAGACCGTGGCCATGTACATGTACGCCCCCTTCTAAAGAAGGTTCCAGCCGTGTTAAGCCCGTCTCACGTGTCGAGACTGAACAAGTCTCGAGTGGACACGTGTGTATAGTACTCCTACACACACAGATCTCGAATGATTTATCTAGTGCAAAATCCGAATGGCTTGCATCACTCCCCGGACAGGAGAACTTTTGCGGTTGGACTGTAGGTGTCAGCTGGCAATGCCTTATAGTAGGATCCGAGGAGACGTCCGTCCTATATAGTCAGCAAAAGTTGGTGCGAGAGGTCCCCAGTTCGATTCCGGCCTGGATTCATTTGCAGATCGCGTTTTCCGCGGACCGGCACTGAACGCAAATGGTTTTCACCTTTGCGGCGTGCCAAATCAGAATGTACATGTACGCCTCCTACAGGCACTATACAGGGGTCACCCGCAGTATCGCAACAAGAATTGCAACTCAAAAAAAAAAAATTATCATCCACTTCGATTAAGGGCAGGTATGGGCACACAATGGCACCTTCACTTTTCAAAAGTGATGTTTAGATGAGAAATGGGAGCATGCTCGAGTATCGCAATGTTCAACTAGTTCCGCAACTGAAAACCCACCATTCTTAGGGTGAATCTGCAACGCAACAGAATCGCAACAAACCTGGCAAGTATACCAAAAGTACGCCGTACACTTTCGTCCGAAGGAATAAATTGTCGCCAATCGGCGTGCAGGTTCCGATATGTACTTGCAATAGCTAACGCCGTTGACGATTGATTTGCCGCGCGGTATATTCAGTTCAGTTCAGTGGGATTCACGGCCGCGCGGAAGTCAGTGCAATAATGAACAAAAACAACAGTGCGCCACCTCTTCATTGAATAATCAACGACCTATAATTAGTCTACAACCACTAACCTTTCGTTATCAAACAGTTCCCTATTCATCACGCGCGTCAATGATCGTCTCGTCATTGCGCGTCATTGCCCCGTCATCGTCCCGTCGTCATTACACAGCTATGGTCTTGAGGTATAGTGCCGTGGCATGTTAAACAAACTGCGTTGTTTCATTCGCAGTGTGGTTTCATTATGTCACTCTTTCGAACGGGGATGCATTAGGCAACAATACTGGACAGATTCTGAAAGAGGGTGTGTTTGTGAAGTGGGGATGGCAGCGGCCCAGCATTTGCTGGCCGTGCGGGTGCAACTTTGAGGCGACTACATACATCGCCCTGAACCGTCTTTGTTAAATGGTAGCAACTCAGTCCTAAAAAACTGAAACGGACTGAGTTGCACATCTTCGCACATATATATGTTTGTCTATGGCCTAAAAACAATTTCCGGCTACCCCTTGGTACCAAGCACGCATTTATGTTGAATTTCTTTGGGGACATGCCATTGGTCCCATATCTATGACTTTTGGGTGCTATAAATAGCACCAACCCCTGGGGGGTACGGAAAAATGGGATTTGCTCAGACAATGCAATATCATCCTCAAGAACTTTGAGGTGGGCAAGCATGACACCGCACAAGCGCTTACCGAGGCCTTGCGGGGTCCCGCGTCCCTGGGGGTGCTGCATAGCTGTGCCACAACGTGACAATTGCTAGGGCCATTCGCCTGCCAGGCCCAGCTGGCCTGGTTCTGGTCACCATGGCCACCGTGAACGACCAGAAACGGGTAATGGGAGCCCGTCGTCTGCTCAAGGGCACCCTCATCAGCATGGATGAAGACTACACCCCGGCACAGCTGGCGGCGAGGAGCAAGTGCTCGAATCACGAGAAGGTGGTGGTGGCACGAGCCGGGTACGTACCGGGGGGTAAGCGTGTGCAGCTGCGACAGTTGCCGGATGGTCGTTTTGGTGCTTACCGGGGTGGTGTCCGTGTAGTAGACACCGACACTGTGGAGTCTTGTGAAAAGCAGACGGTAGAGCCTCGTCACAAGCATGCTGCCCCTGGTGGTTCCAGTAAGCACCACCTCGCGGTTGGGGTAGGTTACGCACCCCATAGTGGTCTAACCCAGTTGGAACGCGAGAAGTTCTTCGAGGACTTGCATAATCTTGAGGGGGCCACCCCGGCCCGCCACTTCTTGGTTATGCTGCTCGATGCCAGCTGAATGCCGGGAATACGTCAGTGCTCATATCTATGATCTCCCCACGGAGTTATGTTATAATTTCATTTATATTCATGCTCCCCACGGAGACTGTATGTCATAATTTAAGTAAGGGGCGTTGCTTGAGAAAATTCTTGTCCTGCTTCAGGCCAACTTTTGGTATTTTTGTGTACTTGTCACGAAGGAATCTGCCATATCTGTTCTAGTCAAGGCCGACATCAAAAAACTTGCGATAGCAAATTAGTGATCGTAGCAAAAAGTGCCCTACCACGAGGAAAGCTGGGTCGCAAAAGGTACAATTCGTCACCAGGGATTCGCGTGCCGTCACCGATCGCACTACTAAACTGGCCCAAGGTAGCTTAACTTCGCAGGTCTGATGGGATGCGGTGTGTTCTGCCTGGTATGAACGAATCATGCTGACCATTGTAAAACTTGTTATTTATAAATCGTGTCTACGCGTCATGTGCTTACGTCTTTTCCCTGCCAAACTGGGCAGAACGTGGCCGGACCAAAAACCACTCTTGCACATCCTGGTTCTGCCCTCCTCACCCGACACCCGTCCACAGCCTGGAAGCCATCTTTATTTTCTTTCAGTGAGGCAGCAAGCCGTTGCACGATACCACGGCAAAGTTTTGCCACGACGCGCGCTTTGCTGTGCTCATACGGTGCTCAGGTCGGCTGATGCATAAGGTAGGTTGAATTGCGCCGGAGAGCTGGATTTCTGGGTCATCATTAGTTACTTGCTGCCAAGGCGCAAAGGCGCGCCTGTATCGCCGCGTGCCTTGGTTTGGGATATAGGCTGCCAGTCTACAACAGGAATCATTGCTCGAAGTCGTCCTTGTCATGGGGGCATTTAGGCGTTTGAAAGCTCGTTCCTTGAGATCCTGATAATTTGCAGCAGCATAACTAGAGCAGTCTGGTGGCGGATCATTGACGTCTGTGTTGTAAGTTTGTTTCTATATTTACAAACATGTTACATTACTGGCACGTGGGTTTTGCTCCATTGCCATTATTCACAACGGAAGTGGGGGGAAATTCGTTGCGTGCGATTTACGCGCACGACTTGACAAGCTGATTAGGAAGCCTTAGGGCATGCGAGTATTATATGGAAAGTATATACTCCACGACCGAGCGAGTTCCTACTCTATTCCATCGTCCCGAAAGTTACACCCGTTGGTCGACGTGTCGCGAAGCCGCCGAGAAATCCTGCTCAATGCGGTCACCGCGTTCGGCACCCGGCCGGTGGGGAGCCATGCCGCTGAGTCTAGGACCCCGCGCGACCAGTCAGCTATAAGATTTTCCGTTTAGGGTTGCAGTTGTGCTATCAGATTTTCCGCAGCTTTTAATGGTTTTCCATACGCTGCGTATGCCATGCGTCCTAAACCTGCCCAGACTTGATCGGGAAGTTTTCTGGCTTTGCTGCGCTTCCTTGACTACACAATAGAGAATGTCTAACATGTGAAAACTCAATCAAGGACCCTAGCTGCCTGGGAGCGGCATCACCATGATTTGCAAGGAGCTGGCGAGCTCATAAACGCCTGTCATGGCTCTTCAGCCTGCTGGAAAGCAAGGTTGTTGTAGGGAGGGTGAGCATATGTGAGTCACTTATCTCCTCCCCACCTGTTTTGCTTCCGTTAAGCATGGCTTGGGCTTCTTAGATTAACTAATTAACTAATTAAACACGTGCTCCCGTTCGGGAGTCACGGAGCACCTAAGTGCTTTTAATCCCTGAGTGTGCACAGCGGATAGGGGGGCAGAGACCCCCCCCTTCCCTCAGGCCGCATGGCTTGGGCTTGAACCTAGATGACAGGGATTAGGAGGTTATGACCATAAAGGATGGACCTTTTATCCATTAGCTAGCGTCAGGACATGGTACCTGCTCGCAATGGTTAAAGAGTTGGTGGTTGTTTTCTTCAAGCATGTACCAATTGTTTTTCGTGGTTCTGCCCCATTTGGAGGGGGCAAGCTTAGGAATGTGCTTATGGTTTTCTTTTCTTTTCTTTCTTTCTTCCTTTCTTTATATTTTCCCTTTTAATTTATACGTTCTTACTTTTAACCCCTTCGTGTGTGATTGTGTGTGTGTGTTCTCTTTTTCATTCTTAGGTTTGGTTTGGTTTTTTCTATAAACTTTTTTGGTTTGTTACCATCTGGACATCTTCCTCCATGCAGGTCTTCCTACAGATACCCACGCGGCTCCCGCGGTCTTCGCGTCGTTCCTCTCAGACAACTGCCCTAGTCCTTCCACGGCGTTGGATCGCCATGCGACCATGAATAGTTGTCTCACTTAATATTATGGTGTCCCTCATGCCATGGTGCACCAAGCATGCAGGGTGGCAGCAATAAATTGATGTAATATGGGCAAAATAGGTTGACCAGAATGATCTGTAACTTGACCAGTGCGGGCGAGCTTTATGATTAATTACACTTGTTTTGGTCCAGTTTGTGGTGGGCAGGGGCGTCTTTGGACTTTGGAATTGGAGTGGTGTTCAAGTGATCAAAACTGCTTTTACGGGTCATTTTTCGTTTGCACATGGCCACATTTCAATGTGAGTAAACGTGGTCAGAATGAGCTGAAAATTGGGGTCTGTGTGATTGCAACCCTGGGCCAGTTTTGAAGACAACTATTCATGGACGCATGGCGATCCACCGCCGTGGAAGGACTAGGGTAGTCTGAGAGGAAAGACGCGAAGACCGTGGGAGCCGCGTGGCTATCTGTAGGAAGACCTGCATGGAGGGAGACAGATGGTAATAAACCAAAAAGGTTTATAGAGAAAAACAACAACCAAAACTAAGAAGGGAAAAAGAGAACACAGACACACAGACACGAAGGGGTTAAAAGAAAAAGTAAGAAAGTAAAGAAACTGAACTAAAAGGGAAAAGGACAAAAGAAAAAGAAAGAAAAGAAAATGTAAATAATATTAATAATAATGACAATAATAAAGAAAGAAAAAGTAAAGGGTGTCAGCCCTTAGCGTTTCCTATCATCCGGTGAGACCGCCGGTCGAGGGACCGCCATATGCCGCCTTGTGCTGGTTGAATTTGCGGCCGTGATTAATCTCTGCGGCAAGTGTCTCCACCTCCTCCGCGTGTGTGGCAGTATATGCTTGTGAAGCCGCTCATGATCAACGTACGGGTACAGGGCGATCCCGGATCGGCCGCTCCCCGCGGCGCGCGGCGGGCCTGCATGTGCTAGCGCCAGCCGAGCGCGGCGACTGACCACCCAGGCATCGCGCCGGGCGGGTTAAATAGCGGGGGGCGCATGGGCGGGCGCGGGGTTGCTCAGGGAGCAGCTGAAAGCCATTGAAGATCCACTGATCGCATGAACAGTAAATTAGCATAAAATAAGTACTGATATATATATATGAACGACTCGAACACGCGGACAAGATAACGGCATGCAGGCTCGAGCTACCATGGTCCGGATTCTCCCGATTTCTGGCCTGCTCTGGTTGTCTCCTTGATATAGAAAATACTGCACATGGCGGTGGCTGGCGGAAAAAAAGAAAACAGGCACGTGGCGGTGCCGGGCTAATAGATTCAATCGGCACGCCAATGCATGCTAATGATCGGCAGCACTGAGCTAGGTTATCAAGGAGACAGGTCTTTGCTATGTAAATGACTGATGACCCCCTGAGGTCGATGAGGACACAACGTGTCGCGCGCCATGCTGTGATCAGACATGCAATTAACACGCAGACCAGTTGCATCATGCGGTTACCAATATAGGATTCCTACAACTATATAGGTTCAACCTTCACTGACCCCTGGATGACGTATCATCCTGTACATTCCTACTGAAGGGTTATTGTGCTCCGTGGCGCCGGCCCCCTGCCCCAATAAATTGTCTGGGTGATCGAGCTGATATACTCCGGGGCAGATTCTCCCCACCTGTGAGGACGACATTAGGACCGGCCTATAGCTCGAATAGATAAGCTACGACCAGTGGTCCACCCTGCGACGTTACTAGCTACCGCCAGTACCACGCCCTGCACGGTGCCGGCCAGCCCTAATGATTAATCAAAGAATCAAGTTATTAATTAAACACGTGATCCCGTCATGGGGGGTCCGACGCAGCACCGAAGTGCTTTTATTTCAATCCCTGCTCAGTGTGCACCACGGGTAGGGGGGCAGCGAACCCCCCCTACCCTCATGCCACAGCCCTTAGTAATTGGGCATGCTCGAGTCTCGAGAATTTAGGATATCTTCTTGATGCTCTGATTCTCCTAGGCCCGTCCTCGATATCATGCATGTACCTATTGCCGCCTGGTGGGGAGGTGTACGTGGATCACCCTCCATGGCCACAACGGCTGCCGGGCAACTCATGGTCCTGTGGCCCCTATAGTGTTAAGTATAGATCAATTAAGTAGTTAATTTAATCATTTAAGCAGTTAAATTAATAAATTAAGTAGTTAGTCAATTACTGTTATTATATAATAAGCTAGTCAACTTCTTTGAGTTATAAAATTAGATAACTAGATAGACCGGCAGATTAGCCAGGCCAACTACACCATTGTCATCAATAAATAAATTAATAAATAAATTAATTAATTAATAGACACATGACTGCGTCACGTGAGCATAAGTCCTCAGCTAGCCTGGTGGGAGGGGAACATCCGAACATGGGAACATCCATTCCATCCCATGTTCCCCTCCCGCGGCTGAGGACTTATGCTCACGTGGCGCAGTCACGTGTCTAATTAATTAATTAACCCGAACATGGGATGGGATGAATCATGAATGATGCTAGCTATCTAGTGGCCTACTTACAGGGTTGTGGGCACCACGGCCCGAATCGCTATGAATGCCATTATTACGCGGTCACACGCGGAGCCCCCAGCCCCCCACAGACTTGTGGGTTGTCACCTTTATCACTACTTGCCATCTATCCTTGTGAACCATCTGCCTCCATAAGACAGACAAACCAGGAGGCTGCCCGGGTGTGAGCCCGTCTCGTCTAGGGTAGCACATGTCCATGCCTAGTCTATCGCAGAAAGCCCGCGGGTGGCGGCCCTACCGCGCGCGGCCTGGGGCTGCCACGCCAGCCGTGAGGACATGACGTCCAACCTGGGCGGGCTTGGTGCTAGCTAGTCTATCTGATGTGTCTACCTGATCTGTGCGGGCCAGGTGCCCGGCTAGCTAGGCCCAGGCTCCTGTGCCTAAGGATGTGGGAAACATTAAGGGCAAATCAGCGTACAAATCCTCATTAACCCTTAAATGGTAGCAACTCAGTCCTAAAAAACTGAAACGGACTGAGTTGCACATCTTCGCACATATATATGTTTGTCTATGGCCTAAAAACAATTTCCGGCTACCCCTTGGTACCAAGCACGCATTTATGTTGAATTTCTTTGGGGACATGCCATTTGTCCCTTATCTATGACTTTTGGGTGCTATAAATAGCACCAACCCCTGGGGGGTACGGAAAAATGGGATTTGCATGAGACATACATCATGCTTGTATCGCCATGATGATCTTCCCCCACATAACATACTCCCCCTTAGCTGGGCATAGTGTGAAGATCGATTATGAGGGTGCAGGTGCCCTGGTGCACCTAGAGCAAGGGTAGCTTACATTCCCACCCTTGCAGGAAGTAGCCCAGAATGTATTAAAGCGGTGAGACAGTCCAGTTTTACATGGTCTGGCCGCAGGCCGGCGGCAAGGGAAACGCTGTGTTCACCATGATGCTGCGGGCCGAGGATGGGTGGCGCTGCATGGAAACGTGAATGCTTGCATCGAATGGATGGCGGTGTCTGCAATGATGCATGCATGGGTTGCACGTGAATGTTTGCAGGATGGGTGGTCCGTGGTGATTGCATGGATGCTCGCAGGATGGGTGGTAATTGCATGAATCCGGCAATAATATTGCATTAATGCTTGCAGGGATGGATGGTGTTTGCAATGATGCACGGATACGTGAATGCTTGCAGGGATGGATGGTGTTTGCATGCATGGTAAGGAGGGAGTGAAAACTAGTGGCCGGTTTCGGTCAAGGTCACTGGAGGGGGGGGGGGGCCAGAGCCGTCCTTGACGGGCCCGAGCGCCCGAGGCAGAAGAGAGCGTACTGCTGGACTCAGGCGGCGGGGGCTGAGTGAGGTTGGCCGTTGAGGTATTCAGCCGAGCGATCGATCGAGTGTACAACGCGAATTAACTGGCATCACGGAGGCGGTGCCGATGGCGGAGCTGGAGCTTACACAGTTCAATCAAGAAGCGAGGCGTGCGATCCCCAAAGGCATCAGCTCAGGAGCCCTGTCGCGGTTGAGCTTGTCAAAATAGCCGGGCTGGTAATGGCGTCAAAGTTGAGCTCCGACGTCCCAGCTCGGTTCGTCAGGGCGACTGCGCTTGGGCTTGCAGGCGATGCATGCCGATCGATGGCGAGGCGAGCCCGGGGAGAGCGCCAAGGCGACCGCTAGTCGGTGCTTGATTGACTGCATGGTGGCACTGCTGCCTTCCGCGCCGGATGGCGAAGCTGCAGGCCGGAGCTGTAGAGGTATTTTCAGGGCTCAGCGCAGCAGCCGCCCGGCGGCAGCTTGAAGCTGCATAGCGTAGAGGAGCGTTTGCTCGTCATAATATTGCATGATAGCTTCGGGAAAATATATCAGGGATATGTGTTCCCCCAGGGAGATATGTGTTAACCCATTAATGGGTAATTAATGGGTTAAATGTTAATGAAACTCGTGCTCCCGTTGGGGAGTCACGGAGCATTAACCTTGATGGATGGATGAATGGGTACGGCGCAATCCTACCGGTCTAACTAATCTATCTACAAGTACATCAAGCCAACTCTATATCTATGGTGCCCTCTCGATCACCACCACCACCAGGTACAGTAGACACCTCATGTGCATGTCCCCGCTCTGCAGCTGGGCCGGCACCTCCTTACATGGGCCAGGCCGGCCCAGCCAGGTTAGACGCCGCAAGGCCCGCACCTTCAAAGAACAGCTAGTAGAGGACATGGGGGGCCTATATAGGCGTCTCCGTGATTTGGAAAAAGATGATATGGACAAGGCCAAGTGGGCCCAGGTCATAGAGCTACCTAGGACAACAACTTAGCCCCCTGCAGTGTGGAAGGAGCGTGTTTGCAAACAAGGGAGGCATCCTAGCCACGACCCCTATAGGGTCGCGAGCACCATAGATAAAGAATAGGATTGTTTTGTAGATAGCCTGTAGATAGCTTAGACCGGTCGGATTGCGTGTACCCATCCATCCATCCATCCATCCATCCATCCATCCATCCATCCATCCATCCATCCATCCATCCATCCATCCATCCATCCATCCATCCATCCATCCATCCATCCATCCATCCATCCATCCATCCATCCATCCATCCATCCATCCATCCATCCATCCATCCATCCATCCATCCATCCATCCATCCATCCATCCATCCATCCATCCATCCATCCATCCATCCATCCATCCATCCATCCATCCATCCATCCATCCATCCATCCATCCATCCATCCATCCATCCATCCATCCATCCATCCATCCATCCATCCATCCATCCATCCATCCATCCATCCATCCATCCATCCATCCATATCCATCCATCCATCCATCCATCCATCCATCCATCCATCCATCCATCCATCCATCCATCCATCCATCCATCCATCCATCCATCCATCCATCCATCCATCCATCCATCCATCCATCCATCCATCCATCCATCCATCCATCCATCCATCCATCCATCCATCCATCCATCCATCCATCCATCCATCCATCCATCCATCCATCCATCCATCCATCCATCCATCCATCCATCGGGGTTAATGCTCCGTGACTCCCCAATGGGAGCCCGAGTTTCATAAATTAATTAATTGATTAATTACTTATTTAATTAATTATCCGGTCTAATTTATCCGGTCTAATGAATTAATTATCCGGTCTATAAGCTATCTACATGCAGGCTATCTACAAAACAATCCTATTCTTCCATTAAAAATTAAATTTAAAGTTAAATTATAACATGCCTCCGTTGGGAGATCATGTAGCACATATTCCTTGATGGATGGTGGAGTGGAGAGAGCCGCGTAATCTAACTAACCTAACTCTAGTCTATCCATTCTAGAAAAATCCTAACTACCCTACTCATCAAAACGCCTCCTCCTCTTGGGGGGAGGTGGCTTGCCCACAGGGTCGGGCGTGTGAGCCTTGACAATCTTCTGCCACCGCGTCTTGTTCTGCATGGCAGTCCAAATTAAGAAGGGAGAGCCGGAGAGTGGATGCGGTATTCAAACTGGGCTGGGACCAGTAGGTCATCCAGCAACATCTGGACGTAGTTCGTGGCATGTTTCCCTACCCTTTTGGGAATGCCCTTGGGGCCAGGCCAGGTCAGAATGTGCGGCCGCCCTGGCTGGCCAAGCCGCTGGGCCCGGCCTGCATGCCAGACCAAGGCCGGTGTCGACCTGGCTGGTGCGAGCAAGGTGTCCTACAAATGCTATCCTACGCTGTCTAATCTCGTCCGAAATACGAGGCATGCCCCGGCTGATACAAAGACTCTGATGACGGGCGCTTGGAAAACCCTACATTCAGGACCTGTCGGAGCATCCTGTAAACTGTGCCGTCTAGCCTAGATGCCAGGGTGGGTGTGAGTGTCCGCGCCTCGGCGCCGTACGTGAGCACGTACCGTGAGGACGAGGACCTTGAAGAGCCAGCGCTTGCGGACGTGCTCGCCCAGGCCCTTGCTTGGAGCGCCAGTAGGTGTTGAGCGAACGGAGCCTAGCCCAGGCCAGGCCAATGCGGGTGTCCACATCGTCGGTATGCGGTGTCAGGGAGCCAGCTCCCTAACAGTTTGAAGCGATCGCAGAACGGGACCGTCGTCCCGTCGAGCAGGCGCGGCAGCGGCGGTGTACTGGAGGCCCCAATCACCATCGCCTCAGTTTTGACACTAATCTCCAACCCCACCGCCCTCGCCTCCGGCCAGGCCCAGACAGTCCAGCCAGGTCTCGGAATGTGCTCGGGGCGCGCGATGAGGGTGGTGTCATCCGCATAATAAATCAGGTCGGCCAGGCGGTATAGCCAGGTTGAACCCCGCCGTGCTCTTTCTCGTTAAGGATGTCCAAGCCTGGCTCGAACCCCTTAAGACACTACAATACGGTTCGTAGGAGACGCGAAATGAGTGAGAATGTTACCCGAGCGGTAACGAGAATTCGCACCGTTGATTTTAACATATGTTTCTTTTTTTGCGCCATTTGGCGAGCATCGACTGGAGCCTGAACCTAGCGGGGGGAATCGTGCGGGGGAATCTTGCGGGGGAATCTTGCGGGGAAAAATTCCGAACGTGAATTTAGCGAAGTCCTACTACATTTTGCTTGGTACACGGTACTACAGTTTCGTCACTGAAAATTTTCTGTAGTTGCGTTGGTGTTTCGTGCGTTCCGCTGAAATTTTCGTGTTCAGTGCCCAGATCACAATTTGATCCGGGCGCAAAATGATTGGCTGTACGGTACGAACCAAAAACGAAATTTTAGTATCTAAGTTCCGCAGCGCTTGCTGAATTTGCCCCGGAAGCCTGGGGGCACTTTCCCCGCTGAAAAAGGTGTCCGCGGAAGCGTATTGTAGTGGAGCAGTAAAGCGCGCACGTGCTCGGCGCATGACGTGATCACGACAATAATGAACAGGTATGGGGACAGGACACAACCTTGCCACACCCCGTGGTGCATGAAGGGGGAATGGTGGGGTGGTGCCTTCCGCAGTCCGCACTACTGCCTGTGAGCCCTCATATAGGCGGCGAATGGCAGCAATAAACGCAGGTGGCACTCGATCCGGAGCTACTAGGATGGCCCATGCAAAGAGCCTCCCAGAGGACCGTGTCAAAGGCCTTGATATTGTCAACAAAAATGAAGACCAGCGGCAAACTGTCAGCCGGGGAAGGCGACGCACCTCCCGTCCATCAACCGGCGCGCGACAAACACACTGAGCCATGACAGCGTTACGACCACGAAGGAAACCCATCTTCCATTAATTAATTAACCCCTAAACCGTCCTCGTGCCGATTTTCGACCACGAGTTTTACTCATGACTGGAATTCGGCATGAGTTTGTGCGCCCTGTAGAAATCTCGCGGGAAGGTTTTCGCGGGTAAAAATAGGAGTCACCGTTGGAAAGGTCTAGATTCACTCTATCCGTAGCACTCTTGAAAGACTGTATCTGACCACCGGACCAGGGTGAAAACCCTGGTCAAAGCTGACAGGGTACCCTAAACTGGTGACTCAAAATAGTCATAAGATATTTTGAGCATTATCTTGTGGGTCCCTGGGTGAAACAAGACATGGAAGTGCTTGGATGTAGTGCTTGGGTACACTTACAGTCCCCCCTGAAATACTAGGGTGAAATCCAAGGTATACGTGGTCCATCATGCATTGGTTGTGAAGTTTATACTCGCGACCCGCGCGCAGCTGTCTCCAAGCATATGCGGCAGTGGTTATGGTGAATATTGGTGGCACACAGGTTGAAATATGCGTTAACATGCATGTTTGCCAATATTCCATGCTTACCTATCATGTCCAGGTTCAAAACTGCACTAGAATGCTTGTTCTAGCCCCCCCTAAACTGGTGACTCAAATGAGTCACCAGTTATTTTTAGCTCCATCTGGTGGGCCCCTGGGGCAGTTACAATTTTTAGTGCTAGTATCCCATCCTAACTAGTAAATCTATCTACAAAACCAACGCCAGGGGCAACTTATTGAGAAAAGTGGTCTATCATGCATTGTAAGTGGGTCACCGCGCACACTCACCGTACCCCCCTGAGGGGGGTGCTATTTATAGAGCAGGGGGGGCTAGTACTGGGACCATGCACCCACTATACTCCCAGGTGGGCCCTCATATGGGGATGCTTGGTTCCCAGCATGGTCTAGAAATAATAATTAGGCTGAATGGGGGCACCTGTGGCGTACTATGAAACTGGTGACTCACCTTAGGCACGAGTGCGAGACGGTGGAGGTGCCCTCTACCCTACTAGGGTCTTGTATAGCGTGCTTCCGGCGTTTGCAAACGGTGCGGGCGCTTCCCCACGGAAGGGGGTTCGTTGTCCTCTATGACCTGGGCCCACTTGGCCTTGTCCATCATCTTGTTCCAAATCACGGAGAGTCCTAGCCCCCCATAACCATGTCCTCTACTTGCCAGTGTTCTTTGAAGGTGCGGGCCTTGCGGCGCCTAGCAGTGCGGGGCCCGGCCCACGTCAGAGGAGGTGCCGGCCATGCATGCAGGCTGAGCTGGGCGCAGTCCTACGGGGGCCGGGGCACGTGATGTGTCTACCTGGTTGGTGCGAGCTAAGTGCCCTATGCTAGCTGCAGGCACCGCTGCTTAATGGTGCTGGTATAATATATGCATGGCATGCCGTCGAGCGGGGCCGAGGTACAAGTCCTCACTGCGGACATGGGCAGCGCATCCTACACGAAAACCCCCAGGATTTAAAAAATTAAAATTAAAGTCATACATGCCTCCGTGGGGAGATCATGTAGCACATATTCCTTGATGGGGGGTGGAGGTGGAGGGAGCCGCGTATAATCGAACTATCCTAACGCGCTAAGCTATCTTCTGAGTAGTCTATAAAATCCTAACTATACACTACTCATCAAAACGCCTCCTCCTCTAATTGGGGGGAGGTGGCTTGCCCACAGGGGCTGGGCGTGTGAGCCTGGACAATCTTCTGCCACCGCTCACTTCTTGTTCTGCATGGAGCAGCTGCCAGTCCAAAGAAGGGAGAGGGAGTGGAAGCGGTGTTCAAACTGAGCTGCATGGGACCACGTACTAGGTTGGCCAGCAACATCTGGGTGTAATTCATGGCATGTTTACCTATACCCTTTTAGGAATGTCCTTGGGGCCAGGCCATGTCAAAATATGCCGCCCTGGCTGGCCAAGCTGCTGCCAGGGGGCCGGCGGCCAGACCGGCAATTAAGGGCGGTGTCGACCTGCATGGCTGGTGCGAGCAAGATGTCCTACAAATGCTATATTCTACGCTGCCTAGCCCTCGTCCGAAATATGAGGCATACCCTGATACAAAGACTCTAATGACCTACGCTGGGAAAACCCTACAATGATTCAGGACCTGTCGGAGCATTCTGTAAACTGTGCCGTCGAGCTTAGCTGCCATTCATTGTGTCCTTGAGTGTCCACGCCTCCGCGCCATACGTAAGCACCGTGAGGACGAGGACCTTGAAGAGCATGCGCTTGCGGTGCTCGCCCAGCTGCAGGCCCTTCGAGCGCCAGTATAGGTGGCATGAGCGAACGGAGCCTTGCCCAGGCCAGGCCGATGCGGATGTCCATGCATATCGTCGGCGGTGTCATGCAGGGAGCATGCTCCCCAGCAGTTTGAAGCGGTCACGGAACGGGGGCCTCCGTTCCGTCGAGCAGGCGCGGCAGCCGCCGGCCGGGGGGAGACTGGAGGCCCCAATCACCATTGCCTCAGTTTTGACATTAATCTCCAACCCCGTCGCCCTCGCCTCCAGGCCCAGACAGTCCGGCAGCCGGCACTGGGTATGAATGTGCTTGGGACGCGCGATGAGGGTGGTGTCGTCCGCATAAATCAGGTCGGCCAGGCGGGTAGCCAGTGCTAGCCCCGCCATGCTCGCGCGGATGTCCAAGCCTGGCTCGAACCCCTTACATAAGAGCAGTAAAGCGCACGTGCCCGGCGCATGACGTGATCCACGATCGACAATAATGAACAGATATGGGGACAGGACACAACCTTGCCACACCCCGTGGTGAAGGGGGAATGGTGGGGTGGTGCCTTCCGCAGTCCGCACTACTGCCTGTGAGCCCTCGATCATACAGTTGACGAATGGCAGCAATAAACGCTGGTGGTACCCGGTCCAGAGCTAGGATGGCCCAAAGAGCCTCCCAGAGGACCGTGTCAAAGGCCTTGATATAGTCAACAAAAATGAAGACCAGCCGCAAACTGTCAGGGCAAAGGCGACGCACCTCGATCCTCCATCAACCGGCGCGCAACAAACATGACAGCCATGCATGATGACAGTGTTACGACCACGACGGAACCCCATCTGAGACTCACCCAGGTGTGGGTCCAGCGCAGCGCGGAGCCTGTGCAGCATCATGCGCATGAAGACCTTCAGCGCGGCGCTCTGGAGGCACTGACACCCCGATAGTTACCGGGGTCAGCAGCAGAGCCCTTCTTGTACAGCATGACGCGGATGGCCGTCTGCCACTCAGCAGGCGGAGGCTCGTCATGGATCGAGAGCAGGACATGGTTGCAGAACGCGGCAGCAGAAGGTCCCTCACTGCATGCCGGGTCAGGGGTCTTCAGCAGCTCAGCATGCAGAGAGGTGGCCGGCACCGACCGCCGCATCGTACCGCAGGCGAGCAAGGGCGCCGTCCAATTCCTTCAAAGTGAAGGGGTGGACCACGTCGTTGGTGGCAAGGCAGCCCTCCTGCAAGGCGGGGACTTGGTTTAGTCCGCGGCCGAGGAGGGGGGCGCCGGCGGCGGCGGGGGTCCGGCAACCCCGAGACGGGCGGCCGTCTCGGGGTGAAGCGGGGGGGGGGGGCGCGAGCCCCACCTGTCAAGGAAACATTGTGGGCCAAACAGCGGTCAAGGCTGACCGGCGCCGTGCCGTCCCCCGTGTGCTCCACCGGGGACGTGCGCTGCCGCCGGCCGCCGAGCCGGTCAAGGTGGTACCACATGTCCTTGCCCTGGTTGCGAGCTTGGCAGGCCTTGGCATCTGCGATGCACTGGGCCGCCTCTGCGTCCTGAGCGTGTGCGTATAGGCCTCCACAAGGGCGGCCTTGAGCACCGGTTTCTGCACTGCGGGTCCCGGTTACGCTTGAGGTGGTGCCGGGCGGCCAAGACCTTGGGGTGACTCCCGTCCTGGCGGTAGAGCGGGCCGGGGCGGCGGCGGGGCATGATCGACCGGCCGGGTGCCGGGCCGCCAGCAACGGGGCACGGGCCGCAAAAAAGCCCGCAAAAATGGCAGCGTTGGGGGCATGCACCCTTGTCCAGCTCGTCGACGTCCGCCCGGGCGTCTGGACAGGGCCGACAGATACTCCAGTCGGCACCGGTTCCGCTCGTGCTTGGCGTCCGTCCAGTCCTCAGGGTCTCCCCGGACCGGGCGTACTAAGAGCAGACCAGTCAGGGCGGGCCACTGGGGCGCGGCGCTCGGGGACATGGAACCGGAGCCGAATGGTCGCGCGCACCAACCGGTGGTCAGAGCACACCGTGGGCGTGTCAAACACTCGGGTGTCGACAATAACCGAAGTGCACCTGGGATGCCGTACCACCACGTAGTCCAGACAGGCCTGACGGCCGTTAGGGCCCCGAAAAGTGACCAAGTCCTGTGAGGGGCGTTGGAAGTGGCAGTTGACAGCAACCATCCCGCTATCCCGCAAAAAGGCAGAAAACAGGGGAGTGTTGTCGTTAGCAACCGTGCTGGCAGGCGCAAAGCGACTGCCAGCAGTGCCCACGGGGAGCGTGGCGTTGGCATCGAGCAGCATAACCAAAAAGTGGCAGGCCGGGGTGGCCCCAGGCTCAAGGCTATTCAAGTCCGTGAAGAACTTCAGGCGCCGGTTCCGGCAACACAGGTAGACCATGCACTACTATGGGGTGCGTAGCCCGTGAGGTGGTGTTTACACCGCCCCTCGACGGAGGTGAAATGTGCTACCATAAGGCGTGGGGTTAGAAACTTTAGCGTGCTGAGGCTGGCAACTGCCAGCGGCGAACACAAAAGACCAACACCACCTTGGCCTGTCGTACCGCTGCCAGCGAAGTAAAACCGCCAGCCGCCTGCCAGGCGATCAGTGCTCACCATGCCAAGTGGCACCGTGCGGCGATGCTCTTGCACGCCTAGAATAGACACACGATGGGCTATGCAAAAGGCAACGAGCTCCTCTGTCCGGTAGGCCGCCATATCTGCTAGCAATGTACGTGCATTGAAGGGTTCAAGGGCCAAGGATGCCTGCTGGCCCACCAGGGATGAATGGCGATGGGTGATGGGGGTGGATGCAGCGGGGGGTGGGGGTGGGGATGGAACGGAGGGAAGGGGAGCGGAGGTAATAGTGCTTTTCATCGCATTTATTTTGTCCTGCAGGCGTAGGATGCGAGCCTGCCGCTAGCTGCTCTGGGTATTCGGGGATGCTTGCGCAACGCAGAGGCGTAGAAAATCTAGCATGCGTTGGGTGTTGCTAATCTTGCTGCTGAGAGCTGTCGTTCTAGCCCGAGATACCGGCACCACCATGTGTCTCAGTCGACTGTTAGGTCGATGCATGGTAGTGGAACGGGGGACTATTTAGAGGCTGTCCCCGAAGCCTGTTAGCCGCGAGCTGACGAGGATTAAGGTTGTCTACCTACTGGCACCACCAGAGCCAGCACCCTTCTTGCTAGACACCTCACGAGACTCTGCTCCGGGGGTGTTAATCTGAACACCATTAAAGAATGCTGCAAAGGAGCCATCCTGAAGCAGACGCATCTTAATGCGCTTACCCTTGGTCTCGTGCTTCCTTGCCTCCTGGTCGATGGCGCTGTTCCCAGTGTGAGCCAATACGGCAATACGGCAATACGGCAAAACCTCGGCGTATTGCGTATTTCGTATTATTATACGCGTATTATACGCCAAAAGCTCAAAAAGTGTTTTTTTGACCGGAAAAGTGGATTTTCAAATAGGATAAAATATTCTAAGGTGTTTATCCCATGGGTGTGCCTCTCAGAAACTCTTGCTTATGTCTCAAACTTGATGAATACCAATGCAATGCACGTAGACTGGTCATAGCCTATTGACACTCACTTGCCGGTTGTCTATAGTTGCATGAAGTGTGATATATACTCACCCATCATTTGTATAATTGAACTAATCTTCATTCCATGCATACAATGTCATGCACCATGCCCTACTAAACACAATTGCAGGCAGCCACCATGATGAACCGTTATTTTATTAATGCTAATTGACCTAATTCTTTATTATTCCTTAATTATGACAACCATTAATTAATTGCTAAGTCATACGGCAAGAAGGTCCAGTTCCTCCACCCAGAAGCCCAAAAGGCCAAAACCAACATGGCAATAAACAAATGCAGGTAGCCTTCAGTTGAGCCGGCGTGAAGTCGGTAGGCTGGAGCAGACGACCCCAGGAATAGTCTAGGAATAGTTGTCTCCCCCCAGCCTCCAGTGGGGAAGCCGCGTGTTTGCAAGCGCGGGAAGCATGAGGCAAGACCCCTATAGGGTCTGGCACACTTAAATTAAGGAGGGTGCGAACGATGGCGTTGGTTGCGACGGTGGGAGGGGGGGCCCATATCTCGGTTCGTGAGCGCCCGAGGAGGGAGCAGAGGGCGAGGCGCTGGAGCCGGGGGCGAGTCATGCGTGGCGGCAGGTCGTCGACAGTGTAGCAAGGCGGGGTGCCATTTGGCATATGGCCTCGGTTTTGGCGGAGGAGGTGCGTGCACGATTCGATAAGCAAGGCGTGCGTGCCGAAAAACACTATCGTCCATGAAGGCACACAGTTTTCGGTTCCAGTATAGCCATAGGTTGTCTTCATGATAGGTGTTGACCGGTCGATAAAGGCGACCTCCGTCCAGCGACGTTCGTCTGGGCGACTGCGTTGGCGCTCAGGCGATGCCGATGGCGAGGCAAACCCGGAAGGGGCCTGGGCAACCACCAGTGCCTGACTAGTGGCACTGCTCCTTTAGGGCGGCCTGAGGGCGAAGCTGCAGCCTGAGCTGCAGACGTATTTTCAGGGCTTAGCGCAGCCGCCAGGCTGCGTTGCGTAGAGGAGCATTTGCTCGTCATAATTAATTAGACTCGTGCTCCCGTTGGGGAGTCACGGAGCATTAACCCCGATGGATGGATGGATGGGTGCAAACAGTCCTACCGGTCTAATCTATCTACATCGGCTACATACTACATCTATCTAACAGCATTCTAACTACAACATCTATCTAGGCAGCCGCACGCTGCCCTAGGGGAGCTATCTGGCGTGCCTCCCACGGGATTGCACACGCGGGCGCTTCCCCACTGGGGGGGGCTCGTTGTCCTCTATGACCTGGGCCAACTTGGCCTTGTCCATCATCTTCTTCCAAACCACGGAGAGGCCTAGGCCCCCCATGTCCTCTACTAGCTGTTCTTTGAAGGTGCGGGCCTTGCGGCGTCTAACATCACTGGGCCCAGCCCACGTCAGGAGGTGCCGGCCAGGCTGGGCTGGTCGCAGTCCTGCGGGGGGGCCACGTGAGGTGTCTACCTGGTTGGTGCGAGCTAGGTGCCCTACTAGCTGCAGGCGTCGTTGCTTAATGGTGCTGGTGATATAGGGCATGCCCTGGTACAGGTCCTCATTGCGGACATGAGCAGCATATCCTACTCTGAAAATGGAACGCAGCATTGAATTGAATTGAATTGAATTGAATTGTAACATAACTCCGTTGGGAGTATATGTAGCACATAGCCCTTGAGAGGGGCCGGGCGTATGGCCTATCATACATCCTAAGCTACTTCCTGCAAGGGTGGGGATGTAAAGGACCCTTGCTCTAGGTGCACCAGGGCACTGGCATCCCCATGATCTTCAAGCTATATGCCCAGCGAAGGGGGAGCCTGTCATGGGGGGGAAGATCAGCATGCATAGCTATACAAAGAAGCTAGGGCATGGCGTCTCAGCAGAGATTTATTCCCTGCATAGGCACAACAGAACTAAATAAAGCTAGGCATCATCTGGGGTGTGGCTCATAATACTGCACACATGTACATGATTAAGTAAAGCGCGTGGCTTAGCTGAGATAGTGCCTCTAGGAGGCGTACATGTACATGGCCACGGTCTATCTATTCTACACTACTACTGCTATATTCCCCTAAGCTGGGGCGTCTGGAGTCGCTGGGGCCGCGGGGGGGGGGGGTCGCCTGCCAGGGCTTATGGCCGACGTAGATGGCCGCCCCCTTCCAGTACACCGGCTGTCCCGCCTTGGTCTGCCGGAGCTGGAGGTAGGTCGGCCATAGCTCCCGTCGCCGTTGTTGCTGCGCCAGGGTCAAGTCGTCATCAAGGGTGAAGAGAGTCTTCTCGAGCCGCTTGCGGCGTCTGAGAAAAGAAATCTTGTCCGCCGGGGTCTTAAAGGTGAGAAGGAGCGGGGGCGGCCCTGCCTTACCCCGCGCGCGGGGAAGGCGGTGGGCGGCCAGCTCGATCTCACCGTTAAGGCCCATGCGACCAAGGATTTCTCTCTCAAACGCACGCAAAAGCTTCTCGGAATTCTCACCTTCCTCCATCTTGAAGTTCTTGACAATGACGTTGAGGCTGCGCTTGGCGAGCTCGGCCTCCTCGCGGAGGTCAAGCGTCTGCTGTTGAAGCTGGGCTGCGACGGCGGAGGTGGTGGAGGTGGTATGTTGCTTAAGCATGTCCGCCCATGTGGTGATGGGAGGAGCATCGCCGGCCAGGCCAGCCGGGGCTGGCTTGGCGGCAATGTCCTTCACCGCCTGGGCGGTGAGGCCTGCGGTGTTCTGCAGAACCTCGATAGCGATGGCGTTGTCCTTAAGACGCTGGTCGATGTCACGGAGCTGGGCGGTGATGGCGTCGGAGGTGGGGGTGGTGGCGGTGGAGGAGGCGAGGAGGCTGGAAGTGGCGGTGGAGATGGTGGGGAGCTCAGCAGCCAGCGTGCCGCCCATTGCCGCCACATCTGCGGCTAGGGGCGTCACGTGCTGTGAGATGGTTGCTTGGAGGTGGAAGAGGAAGGTGGATTCGGTCAAGGGGGAGGGGGTCCAGAGGTCCGTGACAGAGCGGTCAAGGATGGAAAAGAGGGCGCCGATCTGAAGACGGGGGCGAGACCAGCTGGCCAGGTTCTCAGATTGTTGTCGCATTGTGAACCGGCCGTCAGGTCCATTGCGGAAGCGGTAGCATTGTTGAAGGCGTTGGCACAGGTCGAGAAGGTAGGCGTATGACCCATAAAACACGAACTCCAGTAGCTTGAGGGGTGGCATGTCGAAATAGCTGGGTCTGTGATCGTTGAAGGTGTTGAAGGTGGAAAATATATCCGTCAACGTCAAAATCGCGCTCAGACCAGCTCGGTTCGGCTGGGCGGCTGCGTTTTGGCTCAGGCGAGGCTGAAGGCGAGGCAGGAAGCCCGGGGGGGTGCTGGACGACCACCAGTGCGCGACTACTGGCAGCACTGCCTTCCGGCCCTGATGGCGAAGCTGCAGCCGGAGCTGCAGACGTATTTTCATTGCCGAGCGCAGCCGCCAGGCTGCGTTGCGTCGAGGCGCGTTTATTCGCCATATAGTGCGTTATAGCTTTGGAAAATTATATCAGCATGTTGTCGCGTCCGTGATCTATCACGTCCGCAATTCAGATTTTAGCGTAATTCTGACGTCCGCAGCCTTGTGCGGGTTGCTATACCGCGGCCCGGTACTGACGCCGCGGATCTCAATTGTACTCACGCGCCAAGTCCGCTGAATTTGCTGACGGAACTTTTGGGCGGACCTGAATTTCACTGACATTCGTCACAAGGGCAGTTTGCCGAATGCTGGTACGCAGCAAGCCGGCGAGGCACTGAGCAGATGTGCAATTTCAGGATTTCAACGTGGGATACCAGACACAAATGCAAGGAAGCCCCAGGCGGTGCCTGGCATAGCCGATAGATTTGCCCTTGTATATTTGTGTTCGCTTGACAGATAAAGCTTGAAGTTTAGCTTGTCGGAAATTAGACAATGTTATGATTGGCTGATGTCTAAAGTGGCGCTAGTGGCGCCAGCCGCCAGGCTTGAGCTTTGAGCAGTATAGAAGGATGAGCAACGAACCATGGTGGTCGTTGTTCGTCCGTTTCTCTCCCTCACAACTAGTTTGTTGTCTTCATGGGGTTAAACTTCTCGAACAGCCCGGAGCAGCCCCCGTGAGTGGTTGCATGTCGTTGCCATGACGATGGTTGATAAGATTGACAATGGTTTGATCCGGTTGGGATGTTGTTGGCATTGTGGACGAGAAACGTTCTGCTGACCCGGGAACAGTCCCGGGAAAGGGCCGGTTCGTCGTTGGCCAGTGTGCCAGTAACTGGGACATGAGCGCAGAGTCACACAGTTGATATAGATTATGACGTAAGTAAACACTGTTGCGCCACAGTGGCGTCATGGTCGGTCTGTGGTGATTTCGATGGGTCTCAAGGATATGTAGTTACTCTTACAGTTGCGGCAGCACAACTCGGCATTCATTGTAATTTGTCAAATGTTATGGAATGAATGGTTTGGGCATTGCTTTCATCATAAAGCATTATTGCAATCTTCATAATATAAATATCGGCTGGCTGCGCTGCCTGTCATGAAGGTGGTGGTGCCGTCAAGGACCACACCTATCATTTCCACTTTATTTAAACGAGCGAACAACCCTTGGCGGGTTCAGTTCGGACAGCCTGAGCCGGAGATATACCCAAGCTGCTTGCAGAATCAAGCACTTGGAAGAGGATTAAGCTTATCCTTTAAAAAGCTATGAAGAGGATTAGGCTTATCCTTGAAAAAGCCATGAAGAGGATTATGCTTATCCTTGAAAAAGCACTGAAGAGGTTATTGCTTAGCCTATTTGAAAAGCATGTGTGGTCCTGTCGTGGGAATTATTTTTTTTCCCTATGTGATCCTCTTTTTGACTTTTTGGCTCTTCATTTTTCGAGCTAAAAAGTGGGGGGGAATATAGTGGATCACACACAAGAGTACTCTATTGCTATGGATATGCCTTCCAAGTGATAGGCTAGGATATAATGGCACGCAAACGCGACAGCTGTCACGTCCGTGATCATTTACGTCCGTGCACTCAAGAAGTTACGCGGTTGCCGTAATCGGAATCGTTACCGACGTTTGGTTGGTTCCGATTCAGTAGGCCGCAGGCTTTGTTCCTTGGGCCGGTGTGGAGCGCCGCGCCGGAAAGGCCTGAATTTCTAGAGTGACAGTCTTAGGTGACCTGACTTAGGTTCAGGCGCAAGACTTTGGGGCGCAAAGCCTTGGTGGCTTGCGCAATATTCCGGTGCGTGACATTTGGCAGTTATGAATCTTTTGTATTGTCCAGACGGAATGATGTTCAGTCCATCTGACAAAGCTAGATACGCAGATCGTAGTGTGCGGTGTGCTGGCTCGCACGTGGTTGTCGAACAGACTTGCTCTGCATTTTGCTGGCAGTCTAACTGCACGTCAGGCGGCTTGCTGGCAAATGCGACAGCGCATGGATGCCGGGATTTTTGGAGGTATTTAGGAGCAGCGCAGCGGCCATGGTGGTCGTTGTTCGCTCGTTTCTCTCCCTCACAACTGGTTTGTTGTCTTCATGGGGTGAAATAGTTCGAGCAGCCCGGAGCAGCCCCCGTGAGTGGTTGCATGCAGTCAGTTGCCATGAGGATGGACTGACGGATATGACAATGTATTGGTTTTGTTAAGAATGTGTGTAAGACTGAGAACGAGACAAGGGACAGGGCCTTCGGGCACCCTGGTCGTCGTTGGCAAGAATGCCAGTAGGAACTAGGTCGGGAACACACGCGCACTGCCGCCACAAGGGGCCTGCAGTGGCGTCAACCAAGGGACCTCACAGCTGCTCTTATAACTACAACATTACAACTCGACACTCTTCGTAATTCGTCATGTATCTCATTGGAATTGAAATGTCTTTTGGTTGCTTTAATGATAAAGCATGGTCTCAAGAATCGGCTGGTTGGGCCGGATTGCCTGTCATGAAGGTGGCGGTGCCATAAAGGACCGCACCTTTCATTCTCATTTTAAACGGACGAACAACCAGGTGGCATATCTCACACATGATTCCTGCTGATAGTGGATGCATTCCAAGTAGCGGTAATGACCAGTCCAGGATGATATGGCACGCAAACGCAACAATGTGCGTCTAAGAAAGACGAAGCGATTGTGATATTCACAGCTGAATTCGGGGCTCAAACGTGAAAGTTATGAGCTCCGACAGCCATGGCTACCTCGTGGCTCGTGGCTCGTGGACGGCAATTCCGACAACTATACTACGGAACGCAGCATGCTCGTCATAATATTCCGTGATATCAAATATTTCAACGTGTGCGTCTTAGAAAGACGAAGCGATTGTGATATGCACAGCCGAATTTGGTGCCCAAACGTGAAAGTTATGAGCTCCGCCGTCAGCCATGGCTATCTCGTGGCTCGGCGGTAAAATCCTTATGGAGTTATGTTCTTAATTAATTAATTAATTAACTAATAAATTGATTACGTGAAGAGCGACTAGATGACCTAGACGATGGGGTCGGAAACAGCTTGCTTGCAGGGCGTGTGTTTCGAGCCTAACTGGCCGAGGGGCGAGTGTCTAGTGGTGAGCACCATTGCTGCGATCGCTCTCCCACCATGCATTTATGAGGAAATACCCGCAAATGGAAAACCACTACTGGTAACACAGTGTATAGTGTAGCCAACAGAAAAACATAATTGAAAGACATAGTTGTCTCACTTAAAGTTACACCTGTCGATCGGCAAAAGCCTGCCCACATGTGCAGCAAGTTGATCGAGGGGATCGTCAATATGACCCATCATCGCCGCTAGCAGTGACGGCTAGGCAGCTGGGCAAACACGGCATGTCTCAAGACAAACACCTACAGATGCCAAAATGCATGCATGTCGCCATTTTCAATCCATATCAATTGTTCTATTTATGATACTACAATCTATACATTCCTTATTTTATCTACAGAAAAAGCTGAGGCCGGGTCACTTATCAGGTGCCGGGGATACCAAGTCACGCTCCACATCTCACCAAGGGAGACAACTTTCTTGTAGAACTTCCTATTCAGAAAATGCTACTAGCAAGACGTCCCGTGGACATCAAAAGCAGGTGCTGAATGCTGTCTCGCTGCTAGAGCAGGAAAGCTCACTCGCTCACTGCCGTGGTGAGGAGTAGCCAAGGCCCAGGGATGGATCACCACAGCCCTGAAAGAGCTGTCATATTGCACGGACATAACGTGTTGAATTGCGACAAGAAGCCTAGAGCCTAGAGCAAACCATGAGGGGGGCAGCCCTCGCCACGGGATGTCGCAGCAACTTTCTGAGGAGACGTATGACCAGGTGACAGGTGCCCCTTACGTCCAAAGCAGGTTAATTACACGCCAATCCTCATTATGAGGCATCCACTCTTTTTCATGCTGCAAGCAAGATTGTGCCGTGGATTAAGTACGCCATAGTCCACAGCTGCCACCCGCAACATTGGTGGGTAGGTACCAGCGCATCAAACAAGGTATAAGCTCATCAACCAATAATCCATCAGCTCGAGAGATACTGGTTACAGATTCTCCAGATTTCTGGCCTGCGCTGGTTGTCTCCTTGATGGTAGTATCAACGTTGTGTCATCGATATCAATCTTATGTCATCGATATCAAGGCCAAGCCTGCACTGGCTGTCTTGCTGGTAGATGGCAAGTGAAGGGAGAGAGATCAGTCCCACGCCAGCCCCGGCAACGCGTCCACCCCGTCCGACTGACCGCTCACGTCACCGGCCTCCTCCTCACCACCAATCTCCTGCTGTTCCCCGTCACTCTCCAACCCATCCTCGCTCCCTGCCCCCCCGCCCTCCTCACTCGCCCCCACCTCATCGCCCTCAAAAGACGTGTCCGCAGCTGAGGCGTCGGAATCGCTGGCATCTGTCCCCGCCCCATCCGAGGAAACATCATCCTCGTGACCCTCGACCGATGAAGTGCTATACTCGTCCGTGCCATCACCATAGTTGCTTCCTTCCTCGCCACCCCGCACACCCTCGAGTTCCAGCGCGGTCGACGGTAGCGATGCACCCACATCCTCGCTGTCACTGCCAGCATCCGAGTCCCCGCCGCCATCCGAGCTGGTGTCCCCGCCGGCATCTCCGCTGCTATTCGAGTCCCCGCCAGCATCTGAGCTGGCGTCATCGCCACCATCTCCGCCGGAATCCGAGTCCACGCCAGCATCCGAACTCACGCCCTCCCCCCTGGCGGCACCGGAGTCACCGTCCCCGACGCCATCGTCGCTTCCACTGGTCCCCGATAGATCGAACCCTCCACCCCCGACGCTGGCGGCCCCCTCATCGCTCCCCTTGGATGCCTCGTCGCTGCTGGCGTCCTCACCACTGCCGGCATCGCCATCCTGCGACGACGCGGACGCGGAGGACGACACCGACAACCCCCCCGGGCTGCGCTTGTAGTACATCTCCTCCCACAACTCCGGCGGAAGCTTCTCAAGCACTTCTTTTTCAACGAGAGCTGACACGGTCTGCGCCGCGCGCGCCACGGGCCGCTTCCTGTCATAATACACCTGGCCCCATAGCTCAGGGGGAAGGCGCTCCGCGGCCGCCTTGACCCTGGCGCCTGTCTCGGCGAGCCGGTCAGCCCCACTCGGCCCCTCCCCGTCCGCGGACGACGCGGCGTCGCCGTTGTCAAGGTCATCGACGCTGATGTCATCCCAGACGGCCGCAGGGAGCCGCGAGATCACGTCCATCGCCGCCTCCTTGGCGTGTGAGCGGGCCGAGTGGGCTGACTCAGCCCGCTGCTTCTCGGACAGCCCCTGGGACGCGGACGCCAGGGCCTCGCCCCACAGCTCCGAGGGGACGGCCTCGAGCGCGTCGCGGATTAGCTTGCCGGCATGGGCCAGCCGCTTCTCGGGGGCTGGCAGCGGGTCACTGAACAAGTTGTCCGCGTCTGACGACGCGGGGCTGTCATCGGAGGGCGCGGACGAGGAACTTGCCAGGGACAGCGACTGCAGGCCCGAGCAGAGGTTGTCGGAGGACGCAATCGGCGTCCCGCTGTCGGCGATGTGCTTGCACAGGACGGTTAGCCGGCGGGTCGAGTCGTGCAGCTTGCGGGCCAACTGGCCCGCCTGCTCAACGAGCCAGTCCTTGGCGTCTTGGTCCTCGGTCGTAGGAAATCTGGCGTCCGGGCCCAGCAGAGCGTGCCCTAGACGGCGGGTCAAGTCCGCGGTGTCGACGCAGTCCGCATCGCCGGCTCCGCCCTCGCTGCTCTCGTTGTCGTTGTCCGACCCGCCCTTGCCCCGGGCCTTGCGCTCCTTACGCTGCGCGGCCTTGCAGGCCTCGATCGAGCTCTCGCAGGTGGACATCTGCTCCCGGTGCTGCTTCACCTGCTGCTCCCACCATTTCTCTTGGTCGGTCATGCGCTCCGTGAACCGGGCCTCGCACTCTGTCGACAGGATCCACTTCCCGTTGCTGTCCAGAAAGGATTCGGTCGAGCCCTCGCCCGTGCGCACCAGCTCAAAGCCGACATAGGCGAAGACCAGAACCAGGGAGATGCCGAGAGCGGTCTTCAAATTCCTTTCTGGCTTGGGGCTATGCATGTCAGTACTTTCTGGCACAGACTTCTTTGAGTTATAAATTGTCGATATGGCTCACTGGAGCGCTGAAATAGCTGAAAAAGATTCTTTTGTCTAACGTGTCTTAGTGAATTCTATGGTTCGCTATACTCGGCACCATGCCATTCAATGACGCAGCAAACTTCGATTACATGCGACGTAATGCGCCCTGTGCATGTTTTGCTCTCACGTTGGAGACCATCGGCTGGTTGAACTCTGAAAGTCCGCGCAGAAAAACGACGGGGTGAGACTTGGACAGTACACTGGAAATGAGCTGCTAACGTGAACCTTCTGAAAGAGCGAGCATTGGCGCAATGCGGATCGGTGTGGCCTTTTTAACATCGGCTACGGAGGTTTATATTATTAGCCCGCCCGAACAAACAGAGCGATCTTGCCAGGAGGTTTATATTAGCCCGAACAAACAGTGCGATCTTGCCAGGGCAACGGGGTGCCGCGAAACCACGTCTTCTCGCGGTGGCTTTTGGCTTTTTCTTCGAGTTGTCGACTACCGGTATTTTCCATGATTTTTTCGACTATTTTCTCCGAGTACCTACATCCTCCCTAGCCGTCTCTTACTTCGTACAACTGCTTTGTATTTACTGCTTCCACTGCTGCCGTCCAAGACTTTCAGGGAGCCAGATCTGAGTTGCCGTGCAAGTGACCTCATTGACCCAGCTGTCCAGTTGCGATTCTAAACCTTTCCGCGACTCTGATATGTATGTATCCTTTCGCGGTGCCTAACTTTGTGGTATCATACTGTTCAGGGCCCTCCGCCGTTTCCAAATCTCTGCTGCCCAGTGCCCACGTGCGGCTGCCCAGCGGCGTGGGAATTTCCGTCGTCGTCAATTTTTGGACGGGAAGGAGGTTTTTGGTCTTACCAAAATGAGCCCATAAGCCTTACCCACTTCCCCGAAAACGCATTTGACGCACATTGGGTAACCAGATGGTCGATAAGTGGTACCCCTTCACCTAACGATATTCGGCCTATTGGTAAATACAAATACCCATTTACCCGGGTGACGCATTTGACGCCAAAAGCCCAGCGTCGGATCGCTGGACTCCCTGGAACCGCAATGCGGTTCCGCCTGGCATTCACGACGCTGCGCCGTTGCTGTTTCAGGCGGTGTTTTCTGAAGGGATGCGTACACTTGGCGTTCAGTTTAGTTCAGTTCAGTTGTTTCCCACGCCGCACATTGGCCGCAGGCGTACAAGGAAGAATTCACCTTGCATTTTTTGAGCGCGACAAGTGGCATGAGTCAGCCCTACGGAACTATGCAATCCAACCAGTCACTCCCTACTTAACCCCAAGTCCGTCTGCTGTCCGCACTCTGACAGATTTTGGAGCGCGCGGGAGAGCGATGGTTGCCACGAGGCCGCCGCAATAGCAGTGATAACTTCGTGCACCTAGCCTAGTTCCTAAAAACAAAGACAGTGTTTAGTCATTTTGCCTGGCAGCCTCGTCCATTCGGTCAGCAGCGAAATTATTTGAGGCGCGGCTGGCGCTCTCCGTTAAACTTCCTGTCCCGGCATTGACCCGGAACAGCGTCAGTAGCGCAACCATGGGGACCGCTTGCTGTGAGTCAACCCCTTCGTTGACTTGTTCTGCCTCCATGGCGCCTGCAGGCACGCCGGCGGCCGAAGGCTTTAAAATGCCCGCAGAGTGGGAGCCTCACAGCGGTTGCTGGATGGGATGGCCTGTACGTAACCTTGGCGTGCCCATTGTTTTATTATTGCTGACTTAGGGTACGGTGCACGAATGGAGTGCTTTCTAAAACGGTCTTGAGCTGATGAGCTGCATTTGTCGAAAAAAGTATTTTCGGAACGCTCTAAGTTGATTTCGTGATTTTTTCCATTTTACCTTATCGAAGATTATTGTTGTAGATTATTGTCAGTGTGGACATTGTCTTTCGGGAATGTCAGGAACGGCGAAACAAATCCACCCCCCTGTCAGGAACATGCGCACATCGCATATACCGATGCCATCAAGTGTACACGGAGATTTTTCTGTCAATTATCAGGCAGCTGACTTACCGTGCCCCTTAGGGTGTTTGTCTACTTCTTCGGAATGCCATTTATGCGAGTTTAACAAATGGGATAAGCTGCACCTGTGCTTTTTTAGGTTTCCTAGCAAGTCTGGTCTTGGCTATTAAAGCATTTTTTAAAATTACTATCCTTAATTATTTCATGTATCTGAACCATGAGGCGAGCTGCGCCCTTCAAATTTGGACCTTGCGTGCTGTAGTTTCCTGCACGAACTCTTCCAGATTTCTATTTCGTCCCGTGATCCTCCATGTGGTGAGTACTGCTAGCAATGCCGGTACTGGTGTAAGTAACTCCGCTTAATGTCCAGGATTCATTCTCATTCAGCCCCTGCGAAATGCAGTTTTGGGAGAAAGTCGTAATGCTCGCACTTAACCAGAACCAGGGTGACGGTACTTGCACTTTAATTATTGCCGTGGCCTGTTTGTGATTCTGTCTTGTTTGGAACACTTCTTGCTCGACACTTTTTATCGGCATCATTACAGGATCGACCAGATAACTGGAGGGAAAACGCCAAGCCTGGTCAACGCGCTTTCGCGGAAGTTGCTTCTGCCATCTCGCGATTTGAGCCAGTCACGGTGTGCTGCAATTCAGCACAGGTATGAGCTGGCATTACCATGGATTGCGCGGTAAAATCAACCCATTCAATCCATAGAATATTGGAATTTTATACGAGCAACACTTACAGTTGCTTTCTTCCTTGGGGCTTGGGCTGCCCACACGAAAATGGATGCCACTTTTTGGTTTGCGTTGAAAGACAAAGTGTGCAAATGCTGGTCTGTTTTCTATGGGGTCATTATTTTACTTCTTTTCCATTGCCCTTGTTTTCTTATGGAGCTTCTCGAAAGTTTGGCACAGCATTTTTAAGCTGCCGAGACAGCATCTCCAATTTGCACATTGAAAATAGTTGGTTACTTTGCCTTCAGCCTGTTGCAAATGACTTTTGCTATCATGGTATGGCACACCACGCATGCATCTGACTATATAAGGGAAATTTCGCCAAGGGACGTGGGAATTGTATTTAAATGACCTCTCCTGGCAGATCACCTTGCTTGGTAAGCCTTGTTGCTGTGTCTACCTTTTTATTGCCTTAGTGCTTTGGTATTAGCGGCAGCAACAGAACCTGGGATTTTGTGAGATTATAAAAAGTTAAGTTAAAAGCTCCACCCTGCCTCGGCGCCCCTCAGTTTGCGCCCCCACTGCTCACCTCCATGCACACGTATTCTTTTACGATGGATTCTGGACGTCGACCTTGCCCATCAACTCTGATAATCAACTCTGGCCATTTACGGCCGGTGATTAGTGTAACCATGCCACTAGTTAGGACAGCGGACGGTTTCCAAGCATTCCCATGGCATCAGGTAACAGGGAAGGCATCGGTGACATTGCAGAAGAGTAGCATGGACGTGTCGAGAACAACAGCTTCCTTCTGTTCTCATGCATGGTGCGTAGAGCGACAGTTGATCAAATTATTTTTTGTGTGTGGTTGCCTGTCATGGTTATGCGCTGAGCACTTTAATAAGATACAATTATCTGATTTTTGTGGACTTGAAATTACATAAATTACGAACTACTCATATTGTATGACATGATTGCCAGTGACAATGTCTTTTAGACCTGACCAGAGTTCGCAGCGCTTTTTCCTGGCTGAATACTTCAATTTTTGTTGTGTGGCCGCTGCAGTGGGTGGTGGCGCGTGCGGCCCTCCCTGACAGCATCCGTGTCGTTGAGCTGGCGATTAACGATTCGTGGTTTCGGGACACGGCCCCCATCGTGAGTTTCTCACCTGCCTTGCAACAAACCCTGAACCAGGCTAATAAATACCAGGCAGTTATTTTATATAATGACAAAAAAAATTATATTTTTGTGCAGCTTCCCTGCTAGGGTTGAGAAACCTGCGATCTGATTACATTGAAGAGCAGAAATGAAGAGCCGTTGCGATCTTTAACAACATTGAATACTGAAATGTACATCCCCTATGCTCTCATAACTCATTAAGCCTACGCTCCCATATCGGCAAGAACAGCTGCTTCTGGGATGTACCATTTTTCTTTAGTGAGGCTTGAAGTTTGCATCTGTGAATCAACTGTAGTGGGGACTGGAAGGAAGATTTTCAGCTGCCTTTTACCTGAACATCGCGCTTGAGGATTAACTCAGGCATGGCTATGCAGTTTACTTAATAATTAATAAGTGGCTGTGCTGATACGGAAGCGTCATCTTAGAAAGGTCCGCGATGATTACGCATCGGACAGTTTAGCAAACATTTACCATAGTTTACAATTCAGTTTGCTATTTGCTGTTTGACGATCACACGATTTACTATGACGCGCTGCTGCTAGCATCGGTGGCGCACAGTTCCTGGTGAAGGCGGACATGTCATCTCAGTTGCAGGCACATCATCTTAGAGGTGGACACATCATCTTAGAGGTGGGCACTACATCATCTTAGAGGCAGGCACATCACCTTACAGGCGGGCACATCACCTTACAGGCGGGCACGTCATCTTAGACATTCATTACGTTGCCAATCCATTATATTCGTCCCTGTCATGGTTCACAGTTCCTGGTGAAGGCGACCGACGACCAGGCCGCCAGCAGTAACACCGGACCCGGGGCCCTCAGGGACGAGGATGGGGCGGGCGCAGGCGCGAATGGCCACCACATGGTGGTGAATGGCGGCAGCAAGGGCATGAATGGCAGTGTCAAGGAGTCGCCTGCATCGCCTGGCGGGGTGCGGAGTCCCTATGACCGGCCGGGCCTTGCCGTGGTGGACTTCCGGTTCAATGGCTATGGAGGTAAAAAGAGTAATAGTAATGAATAGTAATATTCGTGTTATCATTGTAAAATGGTGGTGGTGGTAGTAGTAGTAGTAGTAGTAGTAGTAGTAGTAGTAGTAGTAGTAGTAGTAGTAGTAGTAGTAGTAGTAGTAGTAGTAGTAGTAGTAGTAGTAGTAGTAGTAGTAGTAGTAGTAGTAGTAGTAGTAGTAGTAGTAGTAGTAGTAGTAGTAGTAGTAGTAGTAGTAATGATACCAATGCAGTCACATTGTCCTCTAAGGAAATTTTTCGATTTTTGCGATTAAGACATTATTTTTTAGAGGTTGTGTGTCCGTGTTTGGTTGCCACCTGCCATTCTATTTGTTTGTTACTTGTTTCCTTGGAGTGCGTGCCCTGCTTGTAAAATAATAGTAGTAATAATCAAACGATAATGCTGTTTGCATCTCCTGCATGCCCCTGTCCTTACGACATTTTGTATTTTCCAAAATTGTGTATGCCAAAATACAACCAAACCGTACAACATTGTGTCTATTCTGTGTCAGCAGGCTTGGACGGTTAAAACACCCTTTTCTGCACACCCTTGCACACGTCGTGGGTTGCTATGCTCTGCTGTGCCCTCGTCTTCTACCCATTCTGGCATGCCTGTTGTGGGTTGCCATGCTCTGCTGTGCCGTCTTCTTCTACCCGTTCTGGCATGCCTCTTGTGGGTTGCCATGCTCTGCTGTGCCCTCTTCTTCTGATACCCGTTCTGGCATGCCTCTTGTGGTTTGCTATGCTCTGCTGTGCCCTCTTCTTCTGATACCCGTTCTGGCATGCCTCTTGTGGTTTGCTATGCTCTGCTGTGCCCTCTTCTTATGCCCGTGCTGGCATGCCTCTTGTGGGTTGCTGTGCTCTGCTGTGCTGCCACAGGGGAGGATGGCGGCTGCTACCTGAACTATGAGCACGACCGCCTGGTCGCTCACAAGGTGAGCCGGGACTGCCTGGGGCTAGGTCCGGGCCAACAGACCCCCTGCGGAAGGGGGCGCTCTCGCGAAGCCTTGGATCAAATGCACGATGTCCCTGTGTTCCTGTTACAATCCTAAAAGTGCATTCCTGCCTTTAAGGGTCTCTGCTTTCATGTCTCTTTGGGTTTGTAGGAAGGGATGGGAGCTGCTGCTTAAACTATGATTTCACAGCTGTTTGGTCGCTCACAAGGCGATCTGCGGTTACTTGTGCAGCCCTCACGTTGGCTTTGCTACACTCCTTGTCCAGCCATGGTCCGCCTTAAGTCTTCTAAGTCAAGGTGTATGTTTTGAGTGGCCACCATGGTGGTACTCCTGCACACATTTGCCACCGTCGTAGTAGTTGGGTCGAAGTCGCGACGGTGCGTATTTGTTTCCCCTTCCGACACACTGCCGCTGCTCTCCGGTGAAGAGCTCGTGGTGTTTCCGCAGTTGGGCTGTAGCTTGGGCAGCCTTTGGGTCATGAGTCCCCTGTATCATTGCGAAAGAAATAGTAAGTAATCCCCTGAACCATTGCGGAAGTTATAGTAAGTAAGACCCTGTACATTTGGGGAAGTGTTTGCCCCCTATAATAGTTGCGGAAGTCTGCCTGAGATCCTCAGTTTGACGCCTAGTGGCATCCCGTTCCCATATGTAGTGGCGTACCACTCCCGCTCAAGTTCCGCGAGGGATTGTCTCTGTCCTTGCACTACGGTGCTGGCCATCATGCGGCTGCTGGTGTTATGCTGTCCGTTCGATCGTGATACGAATGCTGTGCTGCGGACAACGTTGAGCGGACAACGTTGAGCCTACATACTCCCCATGATGCAAAGTAGGCTAGCACGCTGCCTTGTCGCACACACTAGTCACTAATAAGTGCTCCAGATGATACAAGTTAACGCCGCTGCTTTTGATATGACTGCTGGTGGCTCACCTGCTGCTGCTCTTTTCATTGATTATTATACTGATAGTACTACTACTATTATACTACTGCTAGTATTATTGTTATTATTATTGTTATTATCGTTATTATTATTATATCACCCTCACCGTTGCGTGCGCCAGATAACAGCGCGCTAGTGCCTTAATGCCTGATAATGAATTTTCACGTATAGATCTGCTGGTGTCACACCTTGCTGCTGCGCCCATCATGACTGCGTGCGCCAGACCGCAAGCCTGCTGCTACAGCGTACGACAGTAATGCTGCTGCTATACGGCAGTAATGCTGCTGCTATACGACAGTAATGCGGCTGCTATACTACAGTAATGCTGCTGCTACAGTGTACAACAGAAATGAGCGCATGCCTCCAACCATGTATTTATAGAGCCACTCCTCAGTACTACTGTATGAACTACTGCTGTGTGCACCAGATTGCCGGCATCGAGCGTGTGCGCCGCTTCTCCCACCCGATGGTGCTCGAGGGGGGGAGCATCCATGTGGATGGCGAGGGTGAGCGGGGCGGATCTATTGTGACCTTTACTTGTGACGTGATCTATTATGTCGTTTTGCTTATAAGTGGAACACACAGATGATACTCCGGTTGTAGTAGTATTTGTTTTTTTTTGGCAGTCATGACAGTGGCGGTGGCAGTTTCTCGGGTGTGAACCGCGGGCAGTGGCAGTGGCAGTGGCAGTGGCAGTGGCAGTGGTAGGGGCAGGGGCAGGGGCAGGGGCAGGGGCAGGGGCAGGGGCAGGGGCAGGGGCAGGGGCAGGGGCAGGGGCAGGGGCAGGGGCAGGGGCAGGGGCAGGGGCAGGGGCAGGGGCAGGGGCAGCGGCAGCGGCAGCAGCAGCGGCAGCGGCAGGGGTGGCAGTGCCGGTGCCGGTGGCGGGGGGCGGGGGGGCGGGGCGGGGGCGGCGGGGGCGGGGGCGGGGCGGGGGCGGGGGCGGGGGCGGCGGCGGCGGCGGGGGCGGGGGCGGCGCGGGGCGGGGGCGGGGGCGGGGGCGGGGCGGGGCGGGCGGGCGGGGGCGGGGGCGGGGGGGCGGGGCGGGGCGGGGGCGGGGGCGGGGGCGGGTGCGGGGGCGGGGGGGGGGCGGGGGCCGGGGCGGAGCGGGGGCGGGCGGGGGCGGGCGGGGGGGCGGGGGCGGGGGCGGGGGCCGGGGCGGGGGCGGGCGGGGGCGGGGGCGGGGGCGGGGCGGGGCGGGGGCGGGGGCGGGGAGCGGGGGCGGGGGCGGGGGCGGGGGCGGGGGCGGGGCGGGCGGGGGCGGGGGCGGGGGCGGGGGGGGGCGGGGGCGGGGGGCGGGGGCGGGGGGCGGGGGGCGGGGGGCGGGCGGCGGGGGCGGCGCGGGCGGCGGGGGCGGGGGCGGGGGCGGGGGCGGGGGCGGGGGCGGGGGCCGGGGGCGGGGCGGGCGGGGGAGGCGGGGCGGGGCGGGGGCGGGGGCGGGGGCGGGGCGGGGGCGGGGGCGGGGGCGGGGGCGGGGCGGGGGGCGGGGGCGGGGGCGGGGCGGGGGGGCGGGGGGCGGGGCGGGGCGGGGCGGGGCGGGGGCGGGGGCGGGGGCGGGGGCGGGGCGGGGGCGGGGCGGGGGCGGGGGCGGGGGGCGGGGCGGGGCGCGGGGCGGGCGGGGCGGGGCGGGGGCGGCGGGGGCGGGGGCGGGGCGGGGGCGGGGCGGGGGCGGGGGCGGGGGGGGGGCGGGCGGGGGCGGGGGGCGGGCGGGGGCGGGGGCGGGGGCGGGGCGGGGGGGCGGGGGCGGGGGGCGGGGGCGGGGGCGGGGGCGGGGGGGCCGGGGCGGGGGCGGGGCGCGGCGGGGGGCGGGGGGGCGGGCCGGGGGCGGGGCGCGGGGCGGGGCGGGGCGGGAGGCGGGGGCGGGGGCGGGGGAGGGAGGCGGGGGCGGGGGCGGGGCGGGGCGGCGGGCGGGCCGGGGCGGGGGCAGGGGGTGGGGGGGCGGGGGCGCCGGGGGTACGGTCAGGGGGCGGGGCGGGGGCGAGCGGCAGTGCAGGTGGCAGTGGCACCGGCAGTGGCATTAGACAGTGGCAGTGGCAGTGAAGGTGGCAGGGCAGGGCAAGGGCAGTGGGAGGGCGAGGGCGAGGGCGAGGGGCGAGCGGCGAGGGCGAGGCGGCGAGGGCGACGGGCGAGGGCCGAGGGGCGAGGGCCGAGGGCGAGGGCGAGGGGCGAGGGCGAGGGCGAGGGCGAGGGGAGGGCGAGGCGAGGGCGAGGGGGGGAGGGGGAGAGGGCCGGAGGGGAGGGGCAGGGGAGAGGGAAGGAAGGGAGGGATGGGGGGAGGGGACTCCTTACTTGGATTCCGTAACTTTTTTCCATCAAAAGGGCACCCTTTGCCTTCCTGCTGCTAGTTACAGCTTGGACATGACACTCATGAAACATATGGTTTAGATTGGACGGGGGGGGGTAGCTTCCTCCCCTTCCCTTCCTCCTTCCCCTCCCCTTCCCCTTCCCTTCCCTCCCTTCCCCTTCCCTTCCCCTTCCCTTGCCCCTTCCCCTTCCCCTTCCCTCCCCTTCCCTTCCCTTCCCCTTCCCTCCCCTTCCCCTTCCCCTTCCCCTTCCCCTTCCCCTTCCCCTTCCTCCTTCCCTTCCCCTTCCCCTTCCCTTCCCTCCCCTCCCCTTCCCTTCCCCTTCCCTTCCCCTTCCCTTTCCCCTTCCCCTTCCTCCTTCCCCCTTCCCCTTCCCCTTCCCCTTCCCCTTCCCCTTCCCTTCTCTCCCCTTCCCCTTCCCCTTCCCCCTTCCCTTCCCTTCCCTTCCCTTCCTTCCCCTTCCCGCTTCCCTTCCCTCCCTTCCCCTTTCCCTTCCCTTCCCCTTCCCCGCTTCCCCTTCCCTTCCCCTTTCCCCTTCCCTCTTCCCCTTACTTCGGCCTTCCCCTTCCCCTCCCTTCCCCTTCCCCTTCCCATTCCCCTTACCCTTCCCCTTCCCCTTCCCTTCCCTTACCCTTCCCCTTCCCCTTCCCCTTCCCCTTCCCCTTCCCCCTTCCGCCCTTCCCCTTCCCCTTCCCCTTCCCCTTCCCTTCCCCTTCCCCTTCCCCTTCCCCTTCCCCTTCCCTTCCCTTCCCCTTCCCCTTCCCACTTTCCCTTCCCTTCCCCTTCCCCTTCCCCTTCCCCTTCCCCTTCCCTTCCCCTTCCCCTTCCCCTTCCCTTCCCCTTCCCCTTCCCCTTCCCCTTCCCTTCCCCTTCCCCTCCCTCCCTTCCCCTCCCCTTCCCCTTCCCTTCCCCTTCCCCTTCCCTCCCCTTCCCCTTCCCCTTCCCTTCCCCTTCCCCTTCCCCTTCCCCTTCCCTTCCCCCCCCTCCCCTTCCCCTTCCCTTCCCCTTCCCCTTCCCTTCCCCTTCCCTTCCCCTTCCCTTCCCTTCCCCTTCCCCTTCCCCTTCCCCTTCCCCTTCCCCTTCCCCTTCCCCTTCCCCTTCCCCTTCCCCTTCCCCTTCCCCTTCCCCTTCCCTTCCCCTTCCCCTTCCCCTTCCCCTTCCCATGTGCTAAATTAGTCACTCTTTTCCTTGTTCATCTTCCTCATCACTTTCTTTCCCGCTCTGTTCTCCCCTTCTCATCCCCCGTGCTTTGGTAGCTGAGAAAGATCGTTTCACCCTTGGGCTGCTGACCAGTGTGCCACTCTCCTTCCCCAGGTCTTCTTTCCCCCTGCTCTCATTTGTTTTGTGCTTATTCAACATCTCTTTCCCCTTCTTTCATTTACTCGCTGCTTATTCAACAACTCTTTCCCATTCTCTCATTTACTCAACAACTCTGTGCTCTTGCTGGTCCCCCACAACAAGTACGGAAAACAACCCCTTGCTAGCGCTTGCAAATCTGATCCCCCAAATCCGCGGTTGTCGCGACCCGCACGTCTCCCTGGGACAACCCTATACCCCCGCGCCCGTTCCAACGCCACGCCCCCCAGGGACACTGCTCACGACCGAAGAGTGCCTCCTCCACCGCAACCGCAACGCGCACATGAGCAAAGCGGAGATCGAGCGCGAGCTGCGACACTATCTGAACGTGGACGTCATCATCTGGCTGCCGTGGGGTCTGTACGGTGCGTTGCCGTATGTGTGCCCACGCATGGGGACAGTGCGTGCGCGGTCACCACACCATCTGGCGGCCATAGGGGGCTGTGGCGTGCATGTGCGGCCTGGTGGTCAGGATAAGGGACTGCAAATAAATTGCCCAGGAACATGGGCTTGCTGAGCTGTTTCCGCAAAATTGTGCGTACGAAATATGCTAGCATATAAGGAATCCACGGATACTAGCTACAGTCAACTGCATGTAAGGAATCCACGGATACTAGCTACAGTCAACTGCATGTAAGGAATCCACGGATACTAGCTACAGTCAACTGCATGTAAGGAATCCGCGGATACTAGCTACAGTCAACTGCATGTAAGGAATCCGCGGATACTAGCTACAGTCAACTGCATGTAAGGAATCCACGGATACTAGCTACAGTCAAGTGCTGTGTGGCTTTGATAATGCGGATGAAGGAACTTTGCTCATTAATTTAGTCCAAGTAGTTTCCTCATGCCTTCCTAATTAAGTCTAAGTAGCGTGGAAGGCATCAGAACTGGGGGGGGCTAGACTGTTTAGCGACAGAGCTTTGATGTTGGCTTTGATGTTGGCTGCGATGTGTTGCTGGACTAGCTTGTTTGTAAGGCTCCCAGTCGCACCCACCACACGTAGGGGCACCCGGCCAGCGGCGATGTCGTCTCTTTGTTCGTAGGGGCCACGTATGGGCCGGCGTCGTCTCTTTGTTCCTCGTGACTTCTTGCTCCAGACTTTCCCTTATTCTTCCCCCTTTTTTCCCTTGTGTTTCCCCTTTTGTTTTCCCTTTTGTTTCCCCCTTTTGTTTCCCCTTTTGTGTCCCCTTTTGTTTCCCCTTTTGTGTCCCCTTTCGTTTCCCCTTTCGTTTCCCCTTTTGTTTCCCCTTGGTCCAAAGTGCAGAAGTTCCCCGCAGTCTCCATTCCAAACAACTTGACGTCCCGCCAAGGCTTGGTTGAAGCTGGTTATTTTGCCACCAAGGTTGTTGGAGTTGTTGAAAACTTCTGGTTTATTTTGCCCCACCTCGGCTTTCCCGATGGGACACCTGTCATGGCAAGGACACCACCAACGGCCACTTCGACAACATCTGCTGCTTCTTCTAACGGGCACTCGTGTCATGACCCACGCTCGGTTTCCACCCCCCCGTCACGCTGTTGCAACGACAGGGGATGAGGACACCAACGGCCACTTCGACAACATCTGCTGCTTCTTCTAACAGGCACTCGTGTCATGACCCACGCTCGGTTTCCACCCCCCCGTCACGCTGTTGCAACGACAGGGGATGAGGACACCAACGGCCACATCGACAACATCTGCTGCTTCGTGCGCCCCGGGGTGGTGCTGCTGGCCTGGACGGACGACCCTGAGGACCCCCAGGTGAGGAATGACGCAACTGGTTGCACACAGTCACACATGCCAGTTGCGCACAGCCGGTTGCGCACTATTTGGCCTTCTTTCGCTATGGTCCAATCTTGCCTTCTGTTCTGATTGGTCCAATGCTACCTTTGTTCCTCGTTGGTGGATTTCGCTTCCTTCCCTTTTCGGTCCAACTTCGCCTTCTATTTATTCTACACCCTCGTCGGTCCAACCACACCTTCTATCTATTCTTCATCGGGGCCAGTGGGAGCGGTCCCAGGCGGCGCTGCGCGTGCTTGAGTCGTCCAGGGACGCCAAGGGCCGCACCCTGCAGGTCATCAAGCTGCCCGTGCCCCCCCGCATGTGCCTCACCGAGGAGGACGTGGCGGGCCTGCAGGAGACGGTCGACATGCCGGAGCCCCGCAAGGCGGGCACGGTAATGGCGGCCTCCTACATAAACTTTTACATCGCGAATGGGGCGATTATCGCGCCTGCGTTCGGCCACGCCGAGTCAGACGCGCGCGCGGGGCAGATACTAAGGGACGCGTTCCCTGAACGGGAGATCGTTCAGATCCCGAGCCGGGATATCCTCCTGGGGGGCGGCAACATCCACTGCATCACGCAGCAGCAGCCCGCAGGCCGCTGCTGAGGGCGGATATTAGCGTCCTCCCACATAAAGAAGGCGTGGAATTCCATACGCTTGCTGGCTAAGGCGGCCGTGCGGGATGGACCTGTTCTGGCTGGTTGCTGATGTGTTGGGTAATATTTGAAGCGGAAGCACGTCAGTGTGGGAGTACTGGATATGTAGCACGGATTCAGGCGCCTGTGCTCTAGCCTAGTAATACCTAGAGCTGGCTAGCTGATACGCTTGACACACTGCACAGGTTGTCTTATTGATGTAGGACCACATGTTTCGTTGGCATGGTAAATGGTTTATCAAAGAGACAACCAGCCTAGGTTTATGCCTGAAGTACCACATAGCCCTGACCGACATAGTCCCTGCTTGGAAATTGTGAGCCCATGTGCCGACGGTTTATTGACGTGGCGCCCAGGCCGCCCATGTGCCCAAATGAGGTGAAGTGCCCAGGAGCTACTTGGACCAGTTTTTCAATAAGATATGGGCAGTATGCTGCTGGATTTTACTTGAATAACTAGGAATGACAGCGATGGACATGCATGAGTTTAGTTTGTGTCCTACAGTATACAGCCTATGGCCAGCCAACTATTTCTTTCCATATCCCGCATTTTTGCTTTTTCCGGCCTCATGGCCTCATGTTGGGAATTTTATTTAATCGTAACATTAAAATATAAGATATATTTATTATAGTATAGATAGTATAGTATAGTATAGTATAGTATAGTATAGTATAGTATAGTATAGTATAGTATAGTATAGTATAGTATAGTATAGTATAGTATAGTATAGTATAGTATAGTATAGTATAGTATAGTATAGTATAGTATAATATAGTATAGTATAGTATAGTATAGTATAGTATAGTATAGTATAGTATAGTATAGTATAGTATAGTATAGTATAGTATAGTATATTCACGTGTCTCTTAATTTATTATATTATATTATATTATATTATATTATATTATATTATATTATATTATATTATATTATATTATATTATATTATATTATATTATATTATATTATATTATATTATATTATATTATATTATATTATATTATATTATATTATATTATATTATATTATATTATAACATGACTCCGTTGGGAGGCGATGGAGCACGTATTCCATGGGCTGATGGGGGTGGTTGGGAACTGAGCCGCGAAAATTATAGCTAATCTAACGCATGGATCTAATATACAAAATCCTCAGTACTCTACTCGGTCATGCGCGCCCCTTCCAAGCTCCTGGTGGGGGGGGGGGCTTGCCCTCAGGGGCTGGCTCGTGCATGGGCCTGGGCAATGGTCTGCCATCTCCTCTTGTCCTGCATGGTAGTCCAATGAGCTTGAGAGATGGAGGAAATATGCTGTTCAAACTGAGCTGGGACCATAAGGTCGCCCAGCAACGTACTGGTCTGTGTAGTTGATTGCTGGTCTACCAACCATAATTGTGAACCTCTTGGGAATGTCGATCCTTAGGGCCAGGCCACGTCAGGACATGCCGCCCTGGCGCTGGGCGAGCCGTTGGCCGGGGCCGCCAGCTAGGCCAAGGGCGATGTCTACTTGACTGATTCAGGCAAGATGTCCTGCAAATGCTATTCTACGATGCCTTATCTCGTTGGAAATGCTATTTTACGATGTCTAACCTCGTCGGAAATGCGAGGCATACCCTTACACAAAGACTGAAATGGAGATGGGGAAATAGTGATTTGCATCGCCTGTCCTGCAGGCGGAGGATGCGAGCCTTCCGCCTGCTCTGGGAACTTAGTGAGGACTGGGCGACGCAGAGGCTGAGGTAATCCAGCATGGGTTAGGTGTTGCAGATGTTGCTGCTCAAAGCTGCCGTTCTAGCTGCCGCCCGAAATACCGGCACCAGTACCATGTGTATCAGTCGACGTGGTCAATGCATGGGGGCGGAACGGGGGGGGACTCTTATAACTAGGCTGTCCCCGAAGCCTGTTAGCCGCGGGCCGGCCGCATCTATTCGGAACCGTCGATGGCAGTACGCTTCATACCACGAGATTCTGGGGGCCCGGTGTGGATGGGAACACCATCAAATAGTGCTCCAAAGGTGCCATCCTGCAACAGAGCGCACCTGGCTGCTCGCGCTTACCCGGCCCCGGCATGTGCTTCTTCCGGGCCTTCCTGGCGTTGTCGTGCATCCAAACCGGCCTTGCTCTTTGCCTTCAGCTGGGCAGGCGAGTAGTCCTCTTCCATGCCGATGTGGGTATCCTTCAGCAGACGGCCGGGGCCCCGATCACATGTCTCTTGTCGTGCGTGGATCGTGCCGTGGTATTGATGACCAGGCCCAGGGGGCCAGGCCTTCGAATGGTACGTTCAATGGCAACGCTGTTGCGGAGCTGCAGCAGCCCCGAGAACTCCGGGCCTCTCAGCTCCGCAGTAAGCTGTTGTGCAGTCTCGTTCAGGTGCATGCCGACCTGAACCTGAGCCTTTGAGGACTATACTGCGTTGTCATTGCTGAGCCCCCATGGATGATGCTTTCAGTATCTAGCCGCGCCCAGCCTACAATGGGACCTCCCATGGATGATGCATTAAGAATTTAGCCATGCGATGCCTATGCAGGGAGTTACTCTCTGCTGAGATGCCATGTGTACACCAGCTATAGCCTAGCCACATACCCTCCACCCCATATGTCATGCAGGCCTTCTAGGCCCTCTCCTCAAGCCCCCCCTGGGTGCCTGTGCTTGTTAAGGAGGCATGAACCATCATGGCGGTGCAGGTGCACCTTGTGCACCCAGAGCAGGTGACAGTTGTACATCCTCCACCTGCAGGTTGTAGCCCTGATTGTATTACAAACCCATAGATGCCCCTTTCTCAGGGCTATGTGTTACATATGCTCCCAACGGAGCTATGATTTTAATTAATTTTAATTAATTAATTAATTGCTGAGCCACATTCTGAGACACCGGCAGCAGCGGTAGCTGCAGTCAAATTTTGAGTGTGGCGCCGTCAGTTTCTTGCAGGTGATGTCGGCGAACGAGGTACGTTTGCTTGGGGGGGGGGCGCCGTGGCCGCCTTCACTGTCAGAGCTCCAGCAGGTGAGCCCGTCGTAGCCGCAGAGGCCTCCACCGTGGTCTTGAGGTCGCCTTGCATGGAGGTGGCGACTGCGACACTGCGTCAGGTTGTGCAGCAGTGGGGTAGCGTCGTTGGCGCTGGGGCGCCGGGCATAGCGATGGCGGTCACCATCGGCTCGCAGAGTTCAGGGCAGCACGTAAAAAGGCAGGCAGTTTGGAGCTCAAGAGCCAGGCAACCTCCGGCTACCACTACCGCCATCACCACCAAGCTCCAGGAGCTGGAAAACATGCGCCGCGAGGCCGCTGACCGCGAGATCGACCGTCGCCGCTGCCGGGTCAGATCATCCCAGGTGGACCTCAGGCGCTTCAACATGCCAGCAGCCGGAGGAGACCCCAGACTCTCTTCTCGACGAGCTGAAGAAACAACTCTCAGCGTGCATGGAGCCGGCCAGGTGCGACACTGCAGGGCGCCCACCGCCTGCCCCATCCACGGGATAAGTCTGCCCCCCCCCCCAGTGGCTCTCACTTTCAGCGAACTGATCACAGCCCGAGTTCGGTTTCTTTCTCGCCGCAAGAAGCTGGACGCTGGTGAACTCCTCCTGGTCGCTTGACGACGACCTGACGCCAGCCCAGCAGCAGCAACGCCGCGATCAGTGGCCCGACTACATCCGCCACAAGACCAACCCCGAGAAGCCCCAGGTGAACTGGCGGGGCGGGGACCTGTATGTCAACAAGAAACTGCGGAAGCCCCGCCGGGATCCCCTGGGAAAGAGCACTCAAGTCAGTTGTCTACAGGGGGGCAATCGATTATGGGATAGCTTAGACAGCACTTGAAATGATAGTTGAGCGCACAACGTTATAGTACCTTCAATTAGCTCTGGCAGGCCTTGTGGCCATCAGCTTGCGCCTTAGCCGACGTCTTGAGCCCACCTCACCTTTGTAGCCTAAGCTATGCGTCAGCCTACCTATCCATGGTCTTGCGTTGGTTGCGTTGCACCCACAGTCTAAACCATGCGATCGCTAAACCCTGGGTCCCAAATTACCCCGAACCCTCGGGTCTCAACCCCGAGAATTGGGCCGCTTTCGCCCCGTGGACAGGGGGGTCTCGAGGCGGCCGTCCCGAATCTCCTGTCAGACCCGGAAAATTCGACAGCTATCGGCCAATCGGGGCCCGACACGTGGCAGTCACGTGACTGTGACCCGGCGCTCCGTACCTCCTTATCCATTGATTAGCCAATCGGTTGCTGCCACGTGGCGGGTGGGTTGGGTCGAGACGGTCCCGGGGGTGGTGTCGGATGTCGGAGATTCGCAGCCGATTGGCGGATACTCAAAACCCTAGTCGGCACATCACCCAAACCCTAAACCCTAAACCCTAAACCCTTAACCCTAACCCCTAAACCCTAGTTTCCCACGGCACTGCTCCCCTGTCCATGCCACATCCTCCGCCAATCAGATGCCGCCATGTGGCGCGGACGTCACGTGACTGGCTAGGGTTGTGGGTAGTCCCCATTTTCCGTGGGAATCCGGTACCGCCCCTAGCTCAATTAGCTATTTATAGTATGCGGTTTAGATATTTTTTTTGGAGCGCTGCATGCCACCGCCTGTCACGCACCCCAAAGGTTCGGGCTGACGGGATAGCCCGAACCTTTCGCACAGCCCGAACCTTTCGCGAAAATCGCTAGGGAAAACCAAACGTTTCGACCAAACTTTTGGGGATCCACCAGCCATTCGAAAGGTTCGGGCTGAGGTTCGGACTGTCCGAAAACAGCACAAACCGGGCATATTTCCCCCTTGGAGCGTGTGTTGCTGCTCCCGTGTATTTGTAATTATTACTATAATTGCTAACACATAAATATTTATGTGTTGGGAATTCTAATATTATAATATGGTAAATATTTATGGATTGGGAATTAATTACATTATTATATCCATATTCATGTTAATATAGCACCCGCACCAGAGTCTGCATGTGAGGTTCCAAGGGGAGAATATGTCCGGTTCGTGCTGTTTTCGCACAGTCCGAACCTCAGTCCGAACTCTTTAAATGGCTGGGGGGTCCCCACAAGTTTGGTAGAAACTTTTGGTTTTCCCTAGTGATTTCCGCGAAAGGTTCGGGCTGTGTGAAAGGTTCGGGCTATCGACACAGTCCGAACTTTTGCCTAAGTCCTACTCCTAGTGCATCGTGTGTGGAGACTCGGAATTGGGCATGCAAGCGAGCGTTTTATTAATAAATAATCACAATGTCCTGTCTGGCTACGGAAAACGCGCACTCGGCGCCTGTCTACTGAGAGTCCAACGACTCAAGGGAGCTCAAACTCCCGGCGGCGGGCCTCCTCCTCGAGGGACGCGCGCACGACCGCCCATGCATGCAGCTCCAGGTCCTCCTCGATCTCGTCCACGTCCAAGGGGTGATGGATCGTGCCCCGCCCGCGCTGGCGAAGGGGCGTGCGATCGGCAGGGGCCTTCGCCAGCACCCACCGCCTCATCTCGGCGCGGACCCCGTCCACAAAGTTGTGCACGTCGCGGGTCTCGGTCCACACCCCGGCGTCGCCACCGCACTCGAACAACAGGCTCTGGGCCAGACACTCGCCCGCCGACACCATCATGTCCTTGGAGCTCGAGGCGCGATCACGTGCGCGGCCGCCGACTTCAGCGAAGCGACCGAGGCGCTGGGCGGGGGCGCGGGCTCCAAATCCAGGGCGGGGGGGGGCGGGGGGGGGCTTGGGGCGGGACTCCACCGGCACCGCGGTCGGGATGCGCTTGTGGCGGCAGGTCTCGGCGTGCGCCTCGCTCTCCGAGCGCGACTGCGAGACGTGGGAGCACCCCAGGCGCACCTTGCCCCCGTCGGAATCCTCGTACTCGATGTAGTTGCCGCAGACGAACTCGAACCTCCCCGTGCACGTGCGGGCGTGTTCCTTTTCGCCCCCCATCGCGTGCGTCTCCTCGCACAGGTCGCAGGCGATGATGTTCGTGTGGCCGAACACCAAGCCGGACATCACGCCGTCGCGGACGTACCACGAACCGTCGGTCATGCGCATCAGCGGCTGGTGGCAGATCGGACAAGTCTTCTTGGTCTCCAGCATCCTGTCGGCGCACAGGTTGCAGAACCACGGGCGGCAGGCGTGACCCCCTCGGATCGATGGAAAAGAACGGGGTACTTGCCCTTCTCGCTGTTGAAGGGCTCCGAGCACACCACGCAGCACACCCTCGCCGCAGAGATGATGCGACGAGTCTTGGACAGCTCGGCGGTCGTCTTGGCCAGCTTGCGCTGGCAGGCGCCCAGCTGATACTCCGCCTCGTGAACGGAGTGCGGGCAGCACTCGCAGGAGCACCCCACGGCGGAGGGGGTGTGCGCCGGCTCCCGCTTGTGCTTCTTGTGGTTGTGGTTGTGGCGGCCGAGACAGCCGCTCGCGAACGCGCTGGAGACCCCCAGCGAAGGGCGAGAGGGGCCAGCGCCGGCGGTGCCTCGCAGCAGACCTGCGACAGGAAGGCGGAAACACCATCATCGCACGACGGGGAGGCGGTCAGACGACGAAAAACGGCCAAGGAACGGGACGACAAGCGAAAAAAGAGGGCGAAACAGAGCACTCACTGCATGGAGTGGGGGCGGGGGCCGCACGAGCCGGGGCAGGAGTCTGAGCCAAGGGCGGAATGACCGCCTCGCGGGGAGTGGCGGCCGGGGGCACGCCCAACATGAAAGCCGTGTCCTCGGGGCGCATCACCACCTCGTCGGAGTCGTCCTCCACGTTGACAACTGCGAACGAGGGAGAAACGTGAGGTGGGCGACGAAAAACGGGCGAAGTGTTAGTTGGGCGACGAAAAACAGGCCAAGCTTGGTTGGGCGAGGAAAAAAGGGCGAAATGACAGCGGGGCGACGAAAACTCACGTGCGTTGTCGACGCTGGGCGGGGTGTGCTGGTTGTAGTGAGCGTCGTCGTGGTAGTGGGCGTCGTCTTCGTACTCGCAGTCGTCACGAGCGTGGACGCTGTCGGTGGGCTGGTTGTTGTTGTCGGCCATGGCTACCTAGTTGCTTGTGGGAGCAGAGTTTCTGTGTAGGAGTGAGAGCTGAAGGATTGGTGGTAGGTTGGGCCTATTTCCTGAATTTATGCCTGTGGAGGGGAGCTGGTGACCAATCAGAAACAGGCGCGAGTTCCTCGCCCAACCGACGTCCCATGCCATTTCCGTCGCTCACCTGCGTCAGACCCCTGAAACCGTCGCCCAACTGACGTGCCACGTCATTTCAGTCGCTCACCTGCGTCTGACCCCTGAAACCGTCGCCCACCTGACGTCCCACGGCAGTTTCGTCGCTCACCTGCGTCAGACCCCTGAAACCGTCGCCCACCTGACGTCCCACGGCAGTTTCGTCGCTCACCTGCGTCAGACCCCTGAAACCGTCGCCCACCTGACGTCCCACGGCAGTTTCGTCGCTCAACCGCCGGCTACTACCCCACGGCCACTTGTACTAGATATCTTTCACATGTACTACATTGAACTACCCGGTAGTGCAGCTGTACTACCGTAGGCCGTCTGTACTATGTATCTTCGACCTGTACTACATTGAACTACACGGTAGTGCAGTTGTACTACCATACGGCCGTTTGTACTACACATCCTATACCTGTACTACTTTGAACTACATGGGAGTGCCGTTGTACTACCAGGTAGCCGTTGTACCACGCGTCGGATGTCCGTACTGCCGCGATTCCGCGGATCCCGTCGCCCATCTGACGTCCCACGTCATTTCCGTCGCTCACCTGTGTCAGGCCCCTGAAACCGTCGCCCAACCGACGCCCCACGGCAGTTCCATCTTGTAACCGCCCACACCCCATGTAACCGCAGCCCACGGAATCTTCCACGACAGTTACGTCACGCGAACGAAACCGGCGCGTGGCGAAATCTGACGAGGCGAAAACCTTCCACGACAAAAACGGCGAACCGGCGCGGACGGACCGATATCCACTGGCCGCCGACCAATCAGCGACCTTCGTGTAGGTCGGAGGAAGTGCTTATGCGCGAGGAGGGCGGCAGAGGGGCAGCGATCCCAACGAACCCACTACCAAGAACACACAGCTGATCCCCAGCTATCCCCAGCTATGGCCGCCACTTACGTTTTGGGCGTGCGCACCCGGTCCATGAAGCTGGCGCTCCTCCCTGCCATGACAAAGTTCCGAGGGACCAAGCCCTCGGCCAAAAAGACCATCCTCCCCGTCACGCCATCGCCGCGGCTCGAGGAGAAGACGCCCAGCCTCTTCGGCACTCCCGAAGAGCCTCGCTGCGACCGCTGCAAGCACGTCCCGGAGGAAGCCCTCGCCATCCACAAGACGACCGGCGAGCTGGCGTGCCACGCGCCTGTTTGTGGGAGGAAATCAGCGACTTGGTCAAGGGCTACCGGGGAGACGATCCTTTCCGGTACGCCGTCCGCGTGGTGAGCCACTCCTCAAGCGCCGCCATATCTTCCGCTACTCCCTCGCCCGCCCCGCCTCCCTCCCCGTCCCCGAAGGCCACGTCGGACCCGGCCAAAACGCAGTGCGCCCATTGCCGCAAGCAGCCTGCTGTCCAGGCGAGGTGAGGGGAGTCAAGAACGGCGCCTCCCTGAAGCAGTCGGGCCTTTTCGCCCCCATTGACGTCGGCATCCTGCTGTGTGGCAAGTGCTACCACAGCAGCGCCCTCGAGCACCACGTGCTCTTCGCGTCCTCCGGGATGCAGATGACCAAAGTTCTCAAGGTGGAGTTCGCCGAGGAGTTCCGCCAGTACTTCGTGATGGACAAGGAGGCGGACGAGATGGCGGTCCGCGTACGCAGCCAGGAGGACCCCTACGTCACCGAGAAGTGGGTCCCCAAGGAGTGCGGCGGCTGCAACAAGAAAGTCCACCTCAACTTCGAGAACCTCTACGCGGTCCCGCGGGACCCCATCGGGGGCGTGATCCTCTACTGCTTCGACTGCTCCAAGACCATGCCCGCGGAAAGGGCGGTCGCCATGCACTTCCAGGGGTACACTCGCCCCGACAACTGGTTCAAGATTGAGGGTGAGAAGTGCGGGCGGGTCGTGCCCATGGCTGACCTCACTCATCAACCACCCTTACTACATTGCGGCCCTCGGGCGCAGCCAGGTCCCTTCTTAGAGTGTTTGACTAGGTTATTAACCTATCTATTTTCAATAAAGAAAACCATTGCTCGCTAATCAAACAAACATTGCACAAGTAGATAGGAATCGCGGCTCCCACGATAATTCTAGCACGCGCGTATCTAGATCTGTACCATACGGACGCCGTACTCCGCGCGAGTGTCATGCAGGAGCCGCGCCGGCCCGGACTTGGCGCCGACCCGCGCGCCGGCACGGAACTGCCATGCAAGCGCCACGCTGACCCGGACATGGCGCCGACCCGCGCGTCGGCATGTAACTGCCGTGCAAGCGCCGCGCCAACGCGTAACCGCCGCGCCGACATGAAACTGTCGTGAGAGAGTGGCGCCGACGATAAGATTCCGGAAGAACGATCGCAGCGGCACGATACGATCGGGCGGAGAGGCGTCGAGAAACGAGGACAAAAGAAGTGGCCGCCGCCGCAGAGACGCACTCCCGACCAAACCAACGCGCAAACCAACGCGAGCAACACACACCACCAGCTATGGCGCCACTCATCCTCACCGATATGCCCATCGCAGGGCGCCAGACACGATCTTTCTCCAACGCATTCAAGGATGCCAAGATCCCACCCGAGTTTGCCGCCGGGATCACCGACACTCGCCGCAAGAAAGCGAGGAAAGCCGCCATCGCCGTCGCGCTCGACTCTCCCCCCGTTCGCTCCGTCGGCATGTTCGACGCTCTCATGTCCGATTCGGAGCCGTCATCGCCTTTGCACGAGGACGGGACCTGGCCTCCCCCATACCACTACCCCCATCGCCTCGCTCGTGTGTCGGCGTGCCCCAAGAAGAACTGCAGCGAGTGCGACGTCATCATCCCCAACGGGGTCGTCGCTGAGAAGGACGGCAAGGTGCGCTGCCGGGGATGCTGCCTCAACGACTGCAGCAACAGGAGTCAAGGCCCTTGGCCCCAACCCCTCCGTCAAGGACATGGCGGCGACCTGCCGCCAGTTCCACAAGGAATGGGTGCCCAAGAGGTACGAGCACCAGCCGGAGCGCCTGCCCCCCCCTCCCGACGGCTACGTCCTCGCCGGTTGCGAGTGCAAGATCTGCAAGAAGCCGGCGGTCTACGCTCACAAGATCGCCAAGGAGCCCACCCCGACGATGCAGAGCTCCCTCATGGAGATCCGGATTTTCAAGTTGCAGATTGGCGACATCGTCTGCGGGGTCTGCAGAAACGTCCTCTTCGCCGGGTGCGTCAACGAGAACGTCCGCCCCGTCAAGGGCGACCCGCGCACAGACCAGTATGGCAGGGTGCGCGACGAGTTCAGCCAGTTTTTCCAATTCGACAAGGACGCCCACGAGATGGCGCTGCGAGTCGAGGACAACACCGACAAGGCGGAGCCGGAGTGGCCTCCCCGCAAGTGCGGCCAGTGCCACAGGGGGCTGGACCCCAACATGCACAACCTGTTCGCTGTCCCGGACGATCTGAGGGACCGCGTGCGGCTGGTCTGCGACCTCTGCGCCTCCTTGCGCCCTCGCGAGCAGCGCTCCTGCGCCGTCAACTTCCCCGGGTTCGCGCGCGGGGACAGCTGGTTCAAGGTCCAAGCCGCGGCCAGGACCGGCTCCTTTTTCGACTACCTCCCGGAGGACCTCCCTCTGTACCGCGAGTGAGACTTTGTGGGGTCTGGTGACTCTATTAATTCTGTGTGGCACTTGACCACTATTCTGTATATTTAATGAATAAGACCCTTTGCATGCAAATGACCCACATCAAGCACTTGTAGATAGGAACCCGCGGCCTAGATAGAGTTTCCCACGGCAATGGCTGGTGTCCCGTGACACTGCCATCCGTCACACGGTAGTAGGGTATGGCCAGGTGGACGGACGGGCGTGCGGCGGGGTCACCCTAGGGTTTAGTAGGTGTTCAGTGCGCCCCAGCACCATGCTGTGGAGAGACTGCTCTGTGGCCTGCCCACTAATTAAGCGGCAGTGAGAGAAGCTAGGGCGCCCTCCCTCCTTCTCGTTGTGTATATAGATAGGGTTGAAGGTTCCTTTACTCTGTATTGGCACCCACGTGATGCAATCACGTGCGTATTAATTATTAATTAAGTTCGGGGCTGGTCAAGCTCCCAATTATTCCATTCCTCCGCGGGTAGCATCCGGCATAGCTATGCTGTGCATGATGGTTGCGGATCGATCGGGCCGAGCTCGAGGACGTGCATCGCTTGGGCGGAATCCATGAGGGAAAAGGCAGCAAATTATGGCAGACGGCTTCAGGCGAGTGCCTGTAGGCTTGTAGGTATCCGGCCGAATCGATCCATGGGGTTTCGTCAGCCGCCATGGGAACTGCTTCTGTATAGTTTTCGGCGGTTTGTTAGCGTCGTTCTCAGTGATTTCTGCGCCGTTTTCGAGTTTGTTAATTTGCGGCATTATGTAATGGTGTCCACCGTGCAAGCGTCAAGAGCTGAAGACGTTGCCAACATTCTGGACAATGGATACGTCTATCTAGCATCCATAGCTACGATCAATTAATATCACGTGTACTATTTCGCACCGCACCGCATATCCGGAACATAATTATTATATTACCGAAATGTGTGGAGGCAAACCGACCGGTAGAGCTGGGAAGCGAGGAGCCGGTGCACATGTTATATTTATGGCAACCAGGAATTGAGCGTTGCTGAAAAAGCGTGTGCAAAAGGAAAAATACTGCGCATGATCTTTGAAAGACATGAGACACCACGAAAGGACCGAGACCGGGCCAGGCCTAGCATGGCAGCATCAAATCCAATCGTGCTAGTACACAATGAGACATGCGACCAGCAGAGGCTTGGCAAAGCGTGGATTGATTTTGTCTACTAACCCAATCATACAACATTCTGTTAGATATCGTAGATCCTAGCCCCGCATGCAGAAATTAAGCTGATCGAACTGTCAATTTCTCATTATAAGTACGTATCCCCTCTGCGGTTGGGGGATGATGCAGACGATATTTGTCTAAACTTTTGTGTAATTATTTTTCTAATGAGATTAGCATAGTACTCCGTGGCATGCCTTTGCGCATGACACGCAAGTACTTACTTACTTACTTATCCCCTCTGGACTAGCTGTGTTATACCCACTCGTTCATGCAGTTCTGGCGATTGAGGTGGAACTGAAATTTGGGGTGCTTGTATCGTAAATTATGCTAATGGCAGGCGAAAAATGACTGAGACAGGCATGTTGTGTACGTACATATGTACAGCCTTGCGTGAGATTGCTCATTTATCAGGGAGTACTGTAATACAGTTACAGTAGAGGACAGCTCGGATGAGGATTACATCCCCATCTAGTGCTTAATGGTTGGGGAATGATGCAGACAATATTTGTTTAAACTTTTGTGTAATTATTTTTTCTAATGAGATTAGCATAGTACTCCGTGGCATGCCTTTGCGCATGACACGCAAGTACTTACTTACTTATCAGGGAGTTGTGCAGCGCATGAGAATTCAAAACAGCCAAGCGGGTCCGTGTTAAATATTAATATACATAATGGGTGGTCACTGCCTGGTCATCGAACGTCACTCGCGTGCAAACCGCCCATACTCCCATGGTCCTTGACACATAGGTAAAATGGATGAGCACTGGATGTCATGCGACTACAGCAGAAGTCCAGCCAAATGGCTGGTCGGACGGCATGACTACAACCATGGCGCATACGCCTGGTTGCCCAGGTATGTTTACGTATTTCGGAGGGTATGTCACGAAGCTGAAGCTGAAACTGGCTGGAGTCATTAGCTGGCAATGCCATGCTCCTCTGGCATGCTGCGGCATGACAGTAATTTACAGACACGGCCTGCGTCACTGATTCCAGGGCATGCACGCCCAACAGCAATAAAGCAGGATGAGACCCGTCTGCACCGGCCAGAGTGCATGCCATGGGTACACTGCAAGTCTGGAACCCACCCCGTGGGGTGGTCGCCTTTTAGGGCCGAAGAAGCTTCTCATAAGTTCCTGTGGCCGAAGCAACTCTTCCCTGCTTCTCTGTCAAGGTACTCAACCTATCAAACCTAGACGTGACACCATTGCAGCAAGAGCGAACGAGAGCCGGGCGCTCTTGCTCGTGGCCCTTGGCCTCCGCAGCTGTGCAGCAAGGCGTCACTCGTTTTTAGCAAGTGGTGACTGACACCCAGTTAGAGGGCACTGTTGCTCTCCTCTCCTTTACTCTCCGTAGCTCTCCCCTCCTTCCCTTGATTCAGCTCTCAAGGGCTTCTGTCGACGTCCTCCTCACGCCTTCCCATGCGCCGCCTCCTTATATCCACCCCGTGATATCCAACCCCGCCCCCCCAATGCAAAGGTGCCACCACGGCCAGGGAGCCAGCCAGCCGCCAGCCATTACCGCGCAGTGGTTTGTCTCGCGCAGGGACGGGCAGGAAAGGGGGAACGGGTGCTGTCGACGGCTTCGCCAGGAAACGACCTTTCCCGTACTTGTTGGTGGCCGGCAACCATTCCTTGTCTCTCGATATTCAGCGGGACATGACGGCCCCGCTCAATCGGCTTTCAATAGTTAAGGGCGTTCGCGACCCCAGCAACCTGCCTTGCATCTCGAGCCGCTGTTTATCTCACGAGCCAGCAGGCTGCGCGCCTCCTGGTCCTTCAAAACACTCCAGACACTCCTCCTACGCTGTCCCTTGCAAAGAGCGGCCACGAGCGGGGGACAGCCTCGCTAGCCCCAACTCGCTTCATAGGGGACCACAGACTATGGGATCCGTCAAGCGGCTCGGCATGGCATGGGTCAAGGTCAAGGCCTCCACGGACCATGGTCTGCGCTGGCCTATCCAGGCGGCGAGCGGCATGTCATGGCACGGCAAGAGCCAACTTGCGCTGGTGATGTCAGCACCCAGCCACAGAGTCGCAGTCGGCTTAAGAAACAGCTGGATACACAAAGAGCACTGGTCCAAAGTTGCAGCATCCCGATCGTGCCTGAGGCCATGGTAGCTGCCAGGAAGGGGTCTGTCTGCACCAGCAAGGACCCTATTCCCCTCAAGGTCCGGGCCCTTGCCGAGGCTTGGACCGAGAAGAGAGCCCCAGTTTGCAGAGTGAGCCCCCGGCCTTCCCGATGTCCAGTGAATATCATGTTAACGCCAGAAAGAGACATGCCCTTTCCCTCAGCCAAAACCATGCCAATCACCGCACATCACCCCATGGCGTGAGGGGGCAACTTCCTCCCGCGCACCCACCAAAAAGTAAACTCTTGCATAGACGAGTCAATGGTGCCTGTGAAGGGGCTGGGTTTCGGGTGGCGTGGACTTGGGAAGGGCGGGACTGTCCCACTGGAACAAGAAGGAGGCAACACCTCTATGCTTATATAAAATCAGACTCGCGCAACCCCACCCCTCAGTCGTCCTGGCACAGCATGGCAACACCCTGCAGCACCCAGTAGTCGGGCGTCTCGGTGCAGGGCAGGCTGACCGAGAGGATGTAGTTGGAGGACGCGCCCGTCGTCGTGAGCACGCCCGCCCGCACGCTCGTCTTGTACAGCGGGCACTGGTACTCGCCTGCGGGGGGTACGTAGTTCTCCGTGGGCAGGAGCAGCAAAGGGGGGAGGGGCGTTCGCATCTCACCGGGGGCAGCCTCCACGAGCTTGCTTCGCTTGGGGTCCCATCGCGCGCCGTCCAAGAACAGCTTCTCCACGAACACGCCGTCGTGCGGCTCGTCCATCGGGGAGGGAAGCCCCTCCAGGGGAGGCGGCGGGACGGAGAACCCAAAGCTCAGGGTGTCGATGGGTATCTGGTACTTGCGGGCGTGCATCTGGAGCACGCCGGTCATGAACCCCTGCGGGTAGAACAGGCCCGATAGCCAAAAGGAGGGCGGATCGCCCGCCATGAGCAGCCACGCGCGCAGCGCGGCCACGCGCGCGCCCAGGTCCTTGACCCAGGGGCCCAGGGACTTGAGGGACGCGTAGCTGGCGCGGGTCCATAGCGCGGGGACCGCGTTGTTGGACAAACTCGCGTACATGGCCTCCAGCTCGGCGGACATGACCACGAGGCCCTTGATCGCGCGCTGAAGCTCCTCGAGCGACGATCGGACGACCGAGAGCAGGCGGTTGAAGCGGTCCATCTCTTGGAGAAGCACCGTGGAGAGCGAGCTCATGAGGCCGCTAGGCCCGTCGGGAGCGAAGCGCGTCGAGTGGGCCTCCTCGCGCCGTAGCAAGGGGGGGAGGTCGGACAGGAAGGACTGCGCGGTCAGCACGACAAGCTCGTCTGAGGAGGGGCCGCTCGACCCGCCCCCCCCGCCGCCGCCGGATTGGATGGAGAGTACGGTGTCCAGCACCTGGGCGGGGGGGAAAGGAGGGGAGGAAAAGGGCGGGTGTAAAGGGGGGAAAGGGGGAGGAGGGAAGAGAGGGTGGGGAATGAGGGTGTGTGGAGGGGGAAAGCAGAAGTGGATAGCCAAGAAACGAGCGAGTGTTGGTAATGAAGTGTTATGACTGCCGTAGTTGATAGACCAGAGGACCGGTTGTGCGGTTGGGCCTTTGATTTGTGAATAGACCAGAGAACCTATTATGCGGCTAGACCTTTTAATTGTGAATAGACCAGAGGACCGATTATGCGGCTAGACCTTTGAATTGTGAATAGACCAGAGGACCGATTATGCGGCTAGGCCTTTGAATTGTGAATAGACCAGAGGACCGATTATGCGGCTAGGCCTTTGAATTGTCAATAGACCAGAGGACCGATTATGCGGCTCACGGCTGGGCCTTTGATTTGTGAATAGACCAGAGACCGATTATGCGGCTGGGAGTTAGATTTGTGCGCTGTGGGGTGATCAATGTGCTATGCGGCCATGGTCTGTACACAGAGATGGGCCCGGCATCATCATGCCCATCTAGCAACAGATCGGTGACAGCAGGTCAAGCCCCCAATCTCTTGGACTGCTGCACAAAGCTGGCTCCTAGTCATCAACTCATAATTGCAACAAACATTCCCTTGCACGGCCACCGGCCCCATTTCCCTTCCTTGCCACCAGCCCCGTTTCCGATTCTTGCCAGGCTGCAGATGGCGTGTAGGTAAAGAGGGTTTGCATGGGAAGTGAGTGCAGTTAAGTGGCAAGGGCCTTGTGCGAGGAACATGCCGTTGCACAGCCTCAACTCATCATGGCAACGCCGTGTGGCCGCCAGAGTCCAACAAACCAGTTAGACAGCAAATTCCATCATTTATTACTATTTTGGAATTATCAACTCTTTCCACCCACCCTCTTGCATCCTGCACTATCTAACTATTTTAGAATGTCTCTGCCCTCCCCCAGAATGGCCCCACCTTCTTGGACTCCTGAACAACTGTTACATATATATTTGACGCCCCACCCCTCCCCACCTTCTTGGACTCCTGCACGTTGAACGTGATGTTGGCGTTGTCATGCAGCCCGAACACCTCGGGCGACTCTGCAAACGGGAGCGCGTTGATGTGCTCCACGTAGCTCAGGTGGCTGCCAGGGGGCGGGACACGGTACTCCCCTGACCTCGGCGTGATGACGTACGCCCCCCCCTTGAGCACGGTGAGCACGGCCGGGGAATAGAACTGCTTTAATATGGACAGCAGGCATCGGCGGTCCTGGTCGTCCGTCACGCGGCCTCCGTAGGTGATCTCTCCGGTCACATAGGTGAGCGCGTGCCAGGGGATTAGCTTGGTCGCATCCTTGTCTGCTCCCTTCCCGCTCGCGCTGTCCCCCGTGGCCAGCGCGTCCTCGAGGAAGTTGCGGAGGGTCTGGAGCGCGCACTCGAGATCGCTGGCAGACGCCGAAATGTGGTTCATGTGCGTGTGTGTGCGTGTGTGTTTGCGTGTGTGCATGAGAGGGAGATGGACAGGGGATGGGGGGTGGGAGCGAGAGAGAGAGGGAGGGGGAGAGGGGGGGGGGAGGGAGGGGGGGGGGGGGATGTGTAGTGAGAGCAGGCCCATGACCGATGCATGTACAACTACCCTGTAGCGCTACATATGCAGGTAGCACGACGTCTGGGACGGGGGAAGGGCCTAAAGAGGGTGGTAGCAGCGGGGCCCTCGTGGAGGAGACGGGTGTGTGAGAGCCAACCGTGATGGGACCCTACTGTAAAGGACCCAGCTGTCTGGGACCCAACTGTTGTGGGTTGGGGCGTGGATGCGGCGTGATATTCAACTGTTGGGGCGCGATGTTGAACCGTTCAATCCCACCTGATGTTGAGGTCGTACTTGATGTTCCACCCAAAGAGTTGAGGTTGTTAAAAGGCACTGACAATGGTACGCATACACCCACCCTTTGTAGAACTGATCCACCCACCTGTTGTTGAAGTCGTACTTGATGTTCCAGCCCAGCGGCCCAAACTTGCGCCGCTCCTGCACCACCGCGTGGAAGAACGCGACCCCGAACACGAGCGTCTTCCACACACCCATCATGCTCTCCCCCGCCGCCCGCTTGGTGCCCCCCGCGCCCAGCTCCGCATCCAGCACCTCCTCCCTCACTTCACTCACGTACGAGCGCATGAGGTTCGCCCGGAGCCCCTTTGGCGGCTCGATCGTGAGCTTGATTCCCCCTTGGAGCACGGGGACTGGGAAGTTGGCGGTCGGCATCGACGTAAGCCAGAGCCGGAACTCAGGGTTCACGTCAACGCCTCCGTTCGCCTGGAGCCCTTCCACGATGCGCTGGAGGTTGGGCATCCACGAGACTGCCAGGTGGCAGTTCTGGAGGCACAGCCAGTCGCCGTTCTTGGAGGCCTTTGCGAGCAGGACCTCGGCGACGGGGCCCTGGCCCTGGCCCAGGGAAATCATGTGGAGGCCCTGGCCGGGCACGTGGCCGACCTTCTCGCCGAACCGCTGGAGCATGCTCGTCGGGTCGGCCCCGGAGGACAGGATAAAGATCACGGGCGTGGAGGGCGAAGTCTCCCGGAAGAGGGACTCCAGGGAGACTGGGGGGTTGTTGACAAAGTCGGCGCCCATCTCGGCCTCGACGAACGAGTGGAGGCTGCGGAGCAGGCCGGACTCGGCGAGGGACTTCACAAGCAGGAGGCGCTGGAACCCCGTCGGGGGCTGGGGGGGGGAGAACTTAGGGGGCAGCGGCGCGGAGAAGGGGTCGAGGGAGGCCACCCATGCCTGGTGATGGTGGTGGTGGTGGTGGTGGTGGTGGTGGTGGTGGTGGTGGTGGTGGTGGTGGTGGTGGTGGCGGTGATGGGGTTGGGATGAGAGATGGTGTGTGGGGGGCATTGGGAAATAAAAGCAAAGTGCAGGCACAGGTAGGTTTGTGGACTTTTATATTAGTCCTATCAAGTGTTTGAGAAGGGAAGGAATGCCAGGGAAGCGGTGCGGTGTTGTGGCCACCATGGGTGCCGTTACGAATGTAAAAACAGAGAAATCGTAGATATGCTATAGAGGCTAGAACATAGACAGGAGAGCCGTGAATAAGCAATTTAGTGCAGCTAAGTGGTATACTGTAGATAAGGTATACAAGGTCGTGGTAGATAAGGAATGCAGGGTCTTGGTAGACAAGGAATGCAAGCACATGGTAGACAAGCATGATTTGGGAGGAAGAGCGTGCCCCCACAAGTATAGCAGTACGGTGTTTTGAAGAGGGAGTGATAAGGCGCCTTCAACGAAACAGGGCGTGACGGGAGTGAAGGCGTGCCTTGGAGGCAAGCGCAGGGGCTTATGCCCGATAGATAGATACAAACATTTTCAAAAGATATTGATACAAACAGTTGAAAGTATCAAAGTTCTACCGGACGTTTCTATCACGTAAAATAAAATCTACGCTACATACCATGTAGTATGCGAATACAGGTACGGATGAAAGAACACATGTTCGAGGACAATACGGATGCAGACACAGCTACCGCCCGGGGCCCCAGCACCCACCTGCCAACCCTTGGAGTCATTCTTTACAGAGTCGCACAGGCCGCGGAACACCTCAGGGAACAACTTCTCCAACGCAAGCAGGTTGATCCAGATGGTGCGCGCAGGCCATTTCGAGACCAGCTCGTACGTGGCCGCCTCCCCCATGGCATTCTTCTGCTTGTCTCCGCCGCCGCCCCCGCTCTCGGTGATCGCCCCCTTGAGGAGGAAGGACCACTCGGCTGGCGCGATCGCGCCGTCGGTCCTCAGGATGCACGCGGTGAGCAGGAACTTGAAGATGAGCTTGTGCTGCTCGAACAGCCCCCGGCACACGTTGCGGCACATGAACAGCGTCGTGAATTGGATGAGGTACTTGAGGCGCAGGTTGACATCGTCGCAGTGCTCGGCGTGCGCAATGCAGTAGGAGAAGAGCCGCGAGAAGTAGGCGAGGGAGAATTGGTACATCGGGTCCACGCGCGCCATGTCGGCGATCACGAAGAAGATGGTGGACCCGCGGTGGGCAACCGGCCGGTAGATCTCGCGCGCCGCGTTGATCTCTCGTTCCGTCACCTGTGAGGTTGGGTTGGGGGAGTTGGCAGCGATGTGTGTGTATTATTTGGGGATTTTTGGGCATCGGTTTGTGTGTCGGGGAGGGAGGGGGGGGGGGGGGGGAAACGGGAGGGGGAGAGCGAGGAAGGGAGAGGGGGGGGGGGGGGAGAGAGAGAGACAGGTAGGTGTGGGGTTGGGTGGGGCAGGGTGGGCAGAGGGGAGAGGGGAAGGCCTGGTTAATCAGCAGCCACAGAGTGAACGCTGGTTTCGTTGCTGGTGATGCCACCATGATCCATATGCAGTAAAAGTAGACACGAGAGGTTGTGCACCCCTATGCTTTTAAGAAGTCCAGCAAATTCCGGCCACTACAGTCATCGGACCCATACCTCAGCCTCCCGCACACGGGTGGAGATGACGCCACTCGTCAGCTTGCTGTTGTTGAGTGTGTTGATGAGCGCCTCATCGTCCAGGATGTTGCCCGTGCTCTCCTTGAGCAGCTGCGGGCGAAAGCAGAAAGTGCACCATGACACACGTACATCATGACACTCATCCATCAACAACGCGAATAACAAAGATTATGTTGCCCGTGCTCTCCTTGAGCAGCTGCGGGGGACAAGGGGGAGTGTGCCCAAGTATGGGGAGCAAAAGATTTATCAGGAATAAGATACCCAGAGGGTACTCATACATCATGATACTCATATGTTGGAGATGCAAGCCACCAGCCGGAACTTGAGAAATAGGACCCTACCACCCCCCTCACCTTGGGGGATCTTTTCCTCCAGCTCCTTGAGCTACATACTGTCATCGGAGATGAAAGCCACCAGCCGGAACTTGATAAATAATACCCTACCACCCCCCTCACCTTGAGAATCTTGTCCTCCAGCTCCTTGAGCTGCTTCTTGTCGTTGGAGATGGAGACCACCAGCCGGTCCTTCTGCTCCTCGAGGTCGGCGCGCTCCATGCGCACCACGTCTGCCAGCAGCTGGTCCTCGAGCCCGCTCGACGTTACGGTGAAGTTGACGATGGTCACCTGCTCATGAGGATGAACCGCGATCCGTTCGTTGTAGTTAGGAGCGAAAAGCCTGACTGCATAAAGCGTACACAGCAACTCAACGTGACGGAGAAGTTGACGATGGTCACCTGCTCACATGACGATGAGGTATTCGTCATTGTCACGTTCGCTTACAACATCATAGTGGCCCGCATTGCTGGTATTCATCATTGTCACGTTCGCTTACAACATCATAGTGGCCCGCATTCCTGGTATTAATCAAAATCACATTAGCTTACATTATCATCCGCCCACCTTGATGCACACATCCGGCAGGTAGCGCGGGCAGAGCCGCTTGGTCACTAGAGAGACCCCCTAGTGCATAGCCCGTGCGCTAGCAGGAGGAGGAGGACCCACCTTGATGCACACGTCCGGCAGGTAGTGCGGGTTAGGCAGCTTGGTCGTGATGTACAGCTTGAAGTTGATGTTGTAGTCAATGTCCGAGTCACCCAGCCGGATGAGCAGCCGGTCACCCCGCTTGAACGTCTGCTTCAGCAGGATGGGCTCCAGCGCCGGGTCGAGCGTCTCCCCCACATCCTCCAACAGGACCGGATTGCCCGCGATGATCGAGTTCTCCAGCACGCGCAGGAAGCCGTGGTCGCGCTGTGTGGTCACGCGGATGCCCGTCTTGGCCTCCATGGCCTTGACCCACCTGCGCGGCCATGCAGGGAGTAGTGGGGGATCACATGGGTAATTCAGGGGGTTGTTCAGGAAGTAAATGAGGGTGGTTATTCAGGAAGTAATGGAGGGAGTTGTTGAAGAAGTCATTGAGGGGGCTATTCAGGAAGTAATTGAGGGGGTTATTCAGGAAGTAATTGATGGGGTTATTCAGGAAGTGATTGATGGGGTTATTCAGGAAGTAATTGAGGGGGTTATTGAAGAAGTCATTGAGGGGGTATTGAAGAAGTAATTGTGGGGGTGATTCAGGAAGTAATTGAGGGGGTTATTGAAGAAGTACTTGAGGGGGGACTTGAGGGGGTTATTGAAGAAGTACTTGAGGGGGGACTTGAGGGGTTTATTGAGATGAACACATGCCGCCATGGGAAGAGTATTGGGAAGCAGGTCAATCATCGACTCCGCCCCCTGTTATATTTAAACATATCTCACAGTTATATGTGTATTCCTCACAAGGAAAGGCAGTGGCTTGGAGGCGGTGACATGTGCTAGGATTTCCGGTTGACCGGTTCCCTAAAATATGCCGAAAGCTAGCCACGCGTATGCTTCCACCGTTGCACTCCGCTTCATGAGACGTAATGGGGGTTAAGAGGAAGCGAGCAATACTTGCTTTGGAAGCCTGAGGGAAGGGGGGGGGGGGGAGGGAGACGAATAACATAATAAGAATCAAGTAACGAGTTTGACGTGTGCCTCCCTTGGGGGGTCCAGCGGAATTCAAGAGTGTTGCCTTGGAAGCGGGCAGAAGAGGGAGATGCAAGCTGGTAGGTCGAGAATGAGCAGCCAACAGTGCTATAGTGACCCATCCGCCACTCCAGTGCACTCACCGGTTGGCCTGGGTCTGCGGGTCAATCATGAGTGGCCACCGTCGGCCACGCGTGACCATGATGGCGTTGTCGACCGACACGGCATCAGCAGGAAGGCCCCAGATGGCCCACTCGCGCACGTCCACCGGGTCTGAAAGCGTGGCCCTGCGGTGCCAGAATCGCCAAAGGATTTATATTCGTTGGTGAAGCAAAAGAAGAGATATTGGTGAAGCAATAGAAGAGACTTGTTAAATAGGACATGAGCAGAGCCACGCTGTCGCGTCCACCAGGCCAGAATCGTCAAAGAATAGGGCAAAGCAATACACGAGACCTGTAAATAGGGCACGAAGCCAGCCGCGCTGTCGCATCAACCAGGTCCGCCCGCTTGGCCTTAGAATGTAATCAGCAATGCTAGTATAATTCTGATATTCAAAAAACACGTTGTACTATTGTTTACAAACATTACAGTAGTACTTTTACTACAGTAATTAACTAGGAAATAAGACAGTAAACGAGACAAGAACCGCGGGAGGGAGTGTCTGACTAGAAAGAGACAGCACAGCAGACACACACGCGCCAGCGCGCCCAGCTGTCAACATCAGAGGTAAAGGCCCAAAGGGGAGAAGAGATACAAGAAAGGTGGAGGTGGGTGGAGGTCCGAGGCTCACCCTAGAGTACAGTGTCCCGCTCACCGTAGCGTATAGTGTCCCGCTCACCCTAGCGTACAGTGTCCCGCTCACCGTAGCGTACAGTGTCCCGCTCACCCTAGCGTACAGTGTCCCGCTCACCCTAGCGTACAGTGTCCCGCTCACCCTCGCGTACAGTGTCCCGCTCACCCTAGCGTACAGTGTCCCGCTCACCGTAGCGTACAGTGTCCCGCTCACCGTAGCATATAGTGTCCCGCTCACCGTAGCGTATAGTGTCCCGCTCACCGTAGCGTACAGTGTCCCGCTCACCGTAGCGTACAGTGTCCCGCTCACCCTAGCGTACAGTGTCCCGCTCACCGTAGCGTACAGTGTCCCGCTCACCGTAGCGTATAGTGTCCCGCTCACCGTAGCGTATAGTGTTCCGACACCGGTATGCCCAGCTGCAGGCACCGCTGGAACCAGGTGTCACGCAGCTCGTCGCGATAGAGCCCCGTGAGCGGCCCGAAATAGGACACGCACGCCGAGGACAGGAAGACGTCGCCGATGAGGAGGATGATCTCGTCACTGATGCTGGCGGCCGTGGCTCGCCACCGCACCTGGTGGGTCGAGGCAGGAGGGGAGGGGGTTGGACGGGGCCGGAGAAACGGAATGATTCATGAAGGAAAAATGTGAGTTGCGCATGGAGCCAAGGGGTCGAGCTGCGCTATCATCAAGGGGTGGAGCTTATCAAACGTTGATCAGAACCATAGTGGTCAAAATCACTTTGCGACAAATACTTTGCGAATCGACCTCGCAAACTTCTATTAATTTGCTTTATTTTGGCTCGCAAACATGCCACTGTACTTGTCTACTAGATTTTGCACTAACTTCATTTGGTTTTACTTATGAAAGCGCCGCGTCGCGACTACCGTGTTGAAATAGTTTCACCTCGCAAATCTGAACTTTTACCTTGTCTTGGGATTGCAAAATAATTTGTCGCAAAGTGACTTTGACTATTACTGTAGTTTAACAATGTAAGATAGGTAACAGCAGCCACATGAACAGCAGCCACGTTAACAGCAGCCACATTAAACAAGACATCAATGGTAGACACAGCAGCTAGTGTCACTATACTGCCGCTATGGTGTTGTCACAGTTTCCTTACGGTAGAGGCACACCATTCCAGCGACACCCTCCTCCCCCGCCAGCATGGTCATGAATCTCGCCGTCATGAACAGCCGGTTGCTCGTCACCACTCCTATAGGTATCCCCTACTGTAGTTACAGCGGAGGAGGCGTACCGTAGTAACAATATCTACCCACCTCCTCCTCGCCCAGCGCGGTCGTGAGCTTTGCCGCCATCACCAGACGGTTGCTTGTCAGCTCGGCCTGGGCGCTCAGCGACGCTTGCTCCGTCTCCGCCGCCGTTAGCTCCCGCTTCAGCTCGTCCACTGCCGCCTCCGCCTCCGCCAGCTGCTTCTGCTTCAAGTGGAGCGCCTCCGAGGCGTCGCGAAGCATCTCCTCCGCGGCGGCCAGGGTCTTGCGCTTGGGCTCGACCACTTTGATGACCTGGCGGTTGACGGTCGGGTGGGTGGTGGGGCGGCGAGTAGAAAAGGGCAGGATGATATACATGATGCGTGATGATATATATGATGCGTGATGATATATATGATGCGTGATGATCTATATGATGCGTGATGATATATATGATGCGTGATGATCTATATGATGCGTGATGATATATATGATGCGTGATGATCTATATGATGCGTGATGATATATATGATGCGTGATGATCTATATGATGCGTGATGATATATATGATGCGTGATGATCTATATGATGCGTGATGATCTATATGATGCGTGATGATCTATATGATGCGTGATGATATATATGATGCGTGATGATCTATATGATGCGTGATGATATATATGATGCGTGATGATCTATATGATGCGTGATGATCTATATGATGCGTGATGATATATATGATGCGTGATGATATATATGATGCGTGATGATATATATGATGCGTGATGATATATATTTTAAAAATATAATTACTTACAGCAGAGTGAAATCACTCAAACCAAAGCAAACGCCCAGCTATAAACCTATATACAGAGCCATGTCAAAGCTCTATACTACCATAAGACCAATGGAAACGCCTAACGGGAGGAACCTAATAGCCCTGCTGCACCGCAAAATCAGCCCGCGTACGGCGGAGCATGATGTCAGCCATGGCCCGAGTCAGAGCCACCGACAAGCGCTGACGCCAATATGACGTCCAGGTCCGCGCCGACCATGGGGCCCGCTGGCCCTCCAGGTCCAGCCGGTCGTCTGATGATATATATGATGCGTGATGATATATATGATGCGTGATGATATATATGATGCGTTAAGGTCTAAAAAGTGTGAAAGAGCCTGGGCTCGACAACTTTGATGGCCTGGCGGTGGCAGGCAGTGGTTCATGGTTGGTTGGTTGCATGAGTCCAAAGGCAACGTCCATCGCCCGCATCCGCATGCGCCCACACGCACATTCACTATAAGCGCCCACACGCACATTCACTATAAGTGTCCACACGCACATTCACTATAAGCGCCCACACGCACATTCACTATAAGTGTCCACACGCACATTCACTATAAGTATAAGTGTCCACGGAGTGAGCACCCACCTTGGAGTAGACGTCCATCGCCCGCACCCACATGCAGAGAGACTTTGCGGCGTTGCTCTGCTTGGCCACCACGTCCGGGACAAAGACAGGGTCGTCGATGTACCGGCCGAGCGCCTTGCTGGTCTTGGAGCTGATGTTGTCCTTGTCAAACTCAACGAGGCGCTTGACAAAGCCGGTGTCCTGAGCACGCCGACGGAAACATCACGTGTGGGGAAACGTTAGCATAAAACGGTGCACAAGTTGGGGGGTGTACAGGGCGGGTTGGGGCACAAGGGCGGTCACCGTCAAGCTCCATCAGGCGATCGATGAAACCCGTTTCCTGCAGAGGAAATGTAACCATGACAAGTGAGCGAATGGGGGGGGGGGGGGGGGGGGGGGGGCTATTCGATGGCACTTCCTCGGCTGGTCTTCTGTTAGACATACTCCTACATACATACATAGGTCGTAGGAACCAATAGCTTACTGTTAGCACTTTCTTCGCACTGTCCCAGTGCGCTCATTCGTACCTACTTCCCTTGTGGCCCAAAAGGCTGTAACCAAAATGACATGGGATCGTACGAGGACTTTTGAGAATTTCTGTTACGTGCACGAGAACGTTTGGGAACTACTGTCACTGTACGTAGAAATATCGAGGGGTAGTTTTGGGTGGTGTGTGTGTGTGTGTGTGTGTGTGTGTGTGTGTGTGTGTGTGTGTGTGTGTGTGTGTGTGTGTGCTCGTGCGCGCGTGGGGTGGGTGGGTGGGTTAGGGCCAAAAGCCCCGTGGCAAGCCCTTTCATGTGTGATACTGCATCTGAGGGTTATACCATGGGATGCTCGAGGTGAAAAGGAAGATTTTTTCCGGCCTGTACGAGGGTAATGGGTCCATTCCATTAATGTACGTAGTGCGGCATTAGGGCCACTGTGGAAGTATCACCACAAGTGCAGTAGCCTACCGTGAGCACTTTCTTGGCGCTGTCCCAGTCGGGCTTCTCGTTGAGCAGGATGCATACTGCCTCCATGGTCAGCAGCACCAGCCCTGGGGGCTTGGTGAACGACTTGATCTCCACAATGTCCTGCTTGTTCAGTGCGTTCAGCGCCTCCACCGCTGCCTCCAGCGCAGGGGTGGCCTCGTCCAGGTCGGCTTGCGCGTCATCGCGGATGGCCTGGATGATGGGGGGGGCAGGGGGGGAAGAGAAGTTGTGGACAGGGGCAACGGAAGGCGTGGAGGGGGAAATGGGGTGACTTTTGGTCACAGCAGGCTCCATGTGCATCATTACGAATGGCCTGAAAAATTAGGAGGAAAAAGCAACACGAAAGGGAGGGACAAGTAACAAGAACAAGCGGGTGGTGTGTGTGTGGTGGGGGGGAGAGCCTCACTCAGGCCAGCTTGCGCGCTGTTGCAAACGGCCTGGCTGGCACAGTAGCACACATCAAAAGAAGGTAGGGAGAAGAAAGAAGAATGGGGGGGGGGGGGGGGGTGTCTATCCAGGTGGGCTTGCAATTTTGTTGCAGAAGAAAGGATGGGAAAAAGAGGAAAGGGAGGTGGAGAAAGGGGAAGTACGACAGCTGGTTAGTACAAGGTTAATGCACAGAGGAAGACGGACGGAAAAAGGAACTAAAACCGAGTGTTGTCATTCTGCATCTTTAGAATTAGCCTAATAACGAGGGGGGACAAGAAGGCATGTTACTAGGCTCCTTTTCAAACTCTGGCTTCTTAGTGGCTTCTCACAACCGTTTCCCACACAACGTTGGTGGTGGCAATGGCCTGGTCGGGTTCATGGACTTTGGACACCGTTGCTGCGCCCTGCCTGCTCCATCATTCTATCTTGGTAGCGACCGCTTTTCATCAGGCTTTCGTGTCAGCCTTAGCTCACCTTCACGCTATGCCACCCTGTCTCGCGACTCGATCCTATCTAAATTCGGCTTAATGTTATTCCATACATATCACTTTGGTGGTCCATGACCCTCGCCATGCTATCTAATTCAGTCATGACGCTCGCCATGATCTATTTCAGTCATGACCCTCGCCATGCTATCTATTTCGGTCATGACCCTTGTCATGCTATCTATTTCGGTCAAGCTCCTCTCACCTTGGTGGCCACGGCCTGCTTCTTGACCTCTGCCTCCTCGGCCGAGACGACCGCCTTCACGTTCTCTGCGGCCGCCTGATCGACCGTGACGCGCTCCAGCAGCTCGGCCGTCTTCTCGCGCTTAACCTTGAGCAGCGGCTGCAGCGTGGACAGCTCGACCTTCATGGTGCCCACCACCTGGGGCAAAGCGGGGAAGGGGGGGGGGGCGGATGCCAAGCATATACAGCGTGGCCAGTCAGAGTCATAAGGTACACTATACATTATGCTGCTAGTTATAAGGTACACTATACATTATGCTGCTAGTTATAAGGTACACTATATATTATGCTGCTAGTTATAAGGTACACTATATATTAAAAATATAATTACTTACAGCAGAGTGAAATCACTCAAACCAAAGCAAACGCCCAGCTATAAACCTATATACAGAGCCATGGTACACTATATATTGTGCTGCTAGTTATAAGGTACACTATATATTGTGCTGCTAGTTAGAAGTGAGTACTTGCATGTCTTGCGCATGGGCATGCCACGTAGTACAATGCTAATCCAATTAGAAAATAATTACACGATAGTTACAAATATCGTCTGCATCATGACAACTGCTAGTTATACTACACTAGTACGCCAACATCAGCGTGGACAGCTCCACTGTCGCGGTGCCCACCACCTGGGGTCCACGTGCGAGATTGCACCCGCGCGGGCACTTGCGTGTGCGTGTGCGTGTGCGTGTGCGTGTGTGTGTAAGTGCGCGCGCAAGCATATACGATGTGGCTCATCAGTATGGCAGTAGTAGTAGTAGTAGTAGTAGTAGTAGTAGTAGTAGTAGTAGTAGTAGTAGTAGTAGTAGTAGTAGTAGTAGCAGTAGCAGTAGTCGCAGTCGTAGTCGTAGTCGTAGTCGTAGTCGTAGTCGTAGTCGTAGTCGTAGTCGTAGTCGTAGTCGTAGTCGTAGTCGTAGTCGTAGTCGTAGTCGTAGTCGTAGTCGTAGTCGTAGTCGTAGTCGTAGTCGTAGTCGTAGTCGTAGTCGTAGTCGTAGTCGTAGTCGTAGTCGTAGTTGTAGTCGTAGTTGTCGTTGTAGTCGTAGTCGTAGTAGTCGTAGTAGTCGTAGTCGTAGTTGTCGTCGTCGTCGTATAAATATTACTACAGTATAGTAGTAGTAGCAGAAGTATAAATACTACAACAGTTCTAGGATATGGTGCACAAGGAGCTATTGAGTCTATTGCCCTTGTATGCAGGGGAACATTGGCCCCTAGACCGCCTCCTCTGTTTCCTTCAGCCTGCTGAGTCCAGTCCATGCCATTCCTGACTAGCCCCCCCCCCCCCCCCCCTTTGCCTCCCTCCTCCTTGAGCCAGCTCAGGTCATACCGGGTCTAATTGACCCAAAGCCCTCTTTGCCCACCTCATCCAGTCCCTTGAGCTAGTTAAGCCATATCATGTCCAACTTATTCCACCCCGCCTTGACCCACCTCTTCTGTCTGCTTGAGCTTGTTGAGGCCCTTCCCCAACTTATACTTGCACCAACCCACATTTCAAACCCCCTTGACCCACCTCTTCTGTCTCCTTGAGCTTGTTCAGCCCGTTCTGCAAGCGGTCGCGCGCGAGTGTTTTCTCCAGGCGCTTGGCCGCCAACCTACGATGATGCAACGCACAATTTTTGCATGACAAGCCAGTCAAATCCATGAAAGATCCGCCACGATAAATGATTACCACAGGAAATGTTGAGTATATGCGATCAGCTTATATAAATGATCACGAAAATTAAGATCAATTTAAAGCAACTAAGATCAACCAAAGTTGGCTGGGTTCAGATGAGAGAATGAGGCTCTCAACCATGGCACATGCTAATGTCTGTTGTCATGCACAGGTACCACAGGTTTCAAAGTTTAAATGCACAATTGATAGCCATAAAGTGGAGACCATCCCTATTGTCACTATCAATGGATACCATCCCTATTGTCACTATCAATGGAGCCCATCCCTATTGTCACTATCAATGGAGCCCATCCCTATTGTCACTATCAATGGAGACCATCCCTATTGTCACTATCAATGGAGACCATCCCTATTGTCACTATCAATGGAGACCATCCCTATTGTCACTATCAATGGAGACCATCCCTACTGTCACTATCAATGGAGACCAACCCTAACAGCATTATCAATGGAGACCATCCCCACTGTTATTGTCAATAGAGACCATCCCTATTTTTATTACCAGAGGAAAACATCCCTACTGGTATTATTAAGCACACGTTGATCAGGTCCAGGTAGCCCTCAGGCGTCAAGTAGAACTATATAGAAAGGTTGTTATCACTATTATTACATACAGGTGTGTGTACAGGTCAATGAGGTCCAGGTAGCTCTTGGGCGTCAGATAGAACCGCCGCCGCAGCTCCTCGTAGAAGCGCTCGGCCATGTCCGCGACACCCTCGTGGATCTCCACGCAGAACTGGGCCAGCGCCAGGTTGCGCTCGTTGCCCTTGCCTGCGTGTGGTGCACCGTAAAAGGGAACACACGTGTGCACGTGTGCTAGCATTAGAGCACACGGACACATCCCTTCATGCAGAACTGGGCCAGCGCCAGCTGGCGCTCGTCGCCCTTGCCTGTGGGGCGTGTGGCAGTGGTTTCTGTTTGAGGGTAACGAATGGGTAACTCATGGGTAACTCATGGGTTTCACGCGACGCCTTGTGCTTGGCCTTGCTACCCTTGCACCTTGCTGGTGGTGAAAGACTGAGCATGACCACTGCAAACTGGCTGGGATACATGATAGTGGGCAGGTGGATATAATATTATAGTGGGCAGGAGGATATATTGCCCCTAACAGTTTCATACACAGATAAATCCAGTATGGAACAAAAAAATTCACAGAACCAGTCAGCCCCTGAGAACCGACCCACATCCGCGCTTGTCGCCTACGCAAGGGGAAGAACTGGTACGCACATACAACCGAGTGTCAGAGGGTTGTCCTTGCCTGCGGGCCGGGTGGCAGCTGAAACAAACCTGCCCACACATGAGATATCGGGGAAACCTAGGGACCCCCCACCCTCGCGTTCCCTGCAGCATGGCAAGTGGCAACACACGCACGCACAGAGGCCACATGCACGCACGAACACCAAGCAAGCGGGCACTGCCCACGACAAGGCCCATGCCCCTCATGCACAAATGGTATAAAAAGTTGCTGAAACATGGCTGGGCGCACGCACACAAACAGCTTTTGTTAGCGACGCAAGGGAACAGACACAGACTGGGACCACCCACGACTGGGCAAAGCCCCGCAAGCGCTGCCCACGTCCACTACAAACGCCAGCAGGTGGACCGACATAAGCACACAGAGAACACGAAAAATGACCGTACAGACACCTAAAGTGACCACGATCCACTAACATAAATGACTGTTCCCTAACAACAGTAATAATTAATGAATAATTATTATCACTAATGCGCCCATTCACCCACCGCCCACGTCCACCGGCGCCAACAGGTGGCTGGACACGGAGAGCAGCGCCTCCTTGGGCCACGGCAAGAACCAGTCGACGTTGCAGCAGTTGATGAGGGAGGGGAACTGGCGGCAGCGGTTGCGGAAGGCGTCCCCGACAGGGGACATGCAGAGCACCAGGTGCAGGTTCTCGCGCACACGCTCGATGAAGGTCGAGTAGCAGACGTCGCGCGACTCAGGCCGGCCGAGAGAGGCCACGTAGGGACGGATGTCGTTCAGGATGCGCTCGTGCTCATCGGGGGGGAACAGGCCAGGGACCTGCCAGGGGCGGGAGGTAGGGGGGCGGGGGATGAGGGGGGGAAGGCCGGGCAGGGGATGCCTCCGTTATCAGGCCCTATGCCCAACCGTAAGAAATTCTTCGAACCATACCATTTAGTGTAATCATTAATTACATCAGAAAGGCGGTCAACTATTCTGAATTATAGTCAGAACTGTTTCAGTCTAAAGTAAAAAAGCCCTATCTGGTCCACACTAACATTTCTGAATCAGAACGGTTTCAGTCTTAAGTAAAGGAACCTATCTGTTCCATGTCGATTTTTCTGTCACTTATAGGAGTTATAGGAGTTATAGGACTTATAGGAGTTAGGGCTACCGCGACATGGCCAATCTTGAAACAGGCGTCAGATGTTCTCCCACCCACCTCGCCCCTGTGGATCGTGTCCCCATATCGCGCATGCGCCACATCATACCCACCTCGCCGCTGTTGAGGATGTTGTTGATGTCCTCCAGGAACCCTTCGTTGACGATCTGGTTGTCCGTGAACAGGAAGACCAGGCCCTCCCCCTCCACCCCCGCACGCTTGTACAGCTTGCGGATGTCCTCCCGGAACTCGAACGTGTTGTACCCGCGCGTCAGCTCGATCTGGAAACAGGTCAGGCTCGAGATGAAGCTGCGAATAATAATACGGGCGCAGGGAAGCCAACGATGGGCAGGAGCGCATAGGTATGTACACACGGACATCCATGCATTGGAAGCCAGGTCAGGCCTGATATCAAGCGGCGAAGAAGGAAACAGATGACACCAACAGCCATCAAGGGACGACAGTCAAACATAGTAACATATGCTTGACAAACTCCATAAAGTTGTCATCCGGGCTACCCATGCATCGGAGAGCAAACGAGGCCCGCTATGAAGCTGCGAGTGGTGGCACCGAGGTGCCAACAGTGGTGGTTTACAGAATTTATAGTAGTAGAGTATGAACAGGAGCAAGGGCGAATATGCGCACGAAAGCACACCCAGCACAGCGCGCGAGGCTCTGCGTCCCGGCTCCCCCCAGCCCATGAGCCATTCCTTGATTCCTTTCTTACCCAATTGCTTCCCACACGCCTACTTGGTGCGGGGCTCGTCACCGGCCCTAACCCCCACACATCCGTCGCTCCCCATTTTTCTTCTCACCCCTGCCCCTTTACTCCACTTATCCATCGCTCCAACTTTTTCTTCTCGCAACCGCAGATAAACCCCACGCATCAATCATTTCGTTTTTTCTTGAAACCCATTCGCGTCACAACCCTACCTGGCGAATCGCGTGAGTGACTGCTTGCCGCTGCCCCCCACGCCCACGAGCACTGCATTGCCCCTCGGCTGCCGCAGGATGCGCACGATGCGGGAGATGTGGTCGACCGCATCGCGGAAGAACACGAGTGAGAGCTTGTTGGTGTGGGACATGTTGTACTCGTCCGAGTAGTCCTGCAGCAGGCGGGGGAGGGTCAAGGGGTCCTTGACCTGTGTGGGGGGGCAGGAACGAGAATAATGGAGAGGAAGGGCAGGGGAGTAAGCGTGAGCGAGGGAATGTATTGCAGTTGAGGTAGGACCGTCCCGCCCAAGGAGGGGCCGTCCTGCCCAAATGTGGCTATGATCGCACCGTCCTGCCCAATGACGGGCCATCCTGCCCAAGTGTATTGTGGCTATGATCGCACCATCCTGCCCAAGGAGTGGCCGTGAAGGGGCAGCGACGATGGTCCTTGACCTGGCGGTGGCGGTGGTGGCAGAGAATACGAGAATACAACCATGGAGAAAATGACGGCGGCGGCGTTGGCGGTGAAGGTTGTTAAGAGAAGAGAATGTGGAGTGGACTTGGTGATGGGGAGTACACTAGTTGAGAGATGACAGTACACGAGGGGGGAAAAGGGGCAGTATGTGGGGACGGGAGCGAGCGTGTGTGTGCGTGTGTGCGCGTGTGGAGGTGGCGGGTGGCGGGTGGCAGCAGAGTGCGGTACGGGCAAGCACGCGAGCGGGCGGTACATGATGGGCAGGACAACACTTGTATCGTTACTCATAAATTGCATCGTCAAGACTTTGTATCGTTCCGCCCACCTCCTCGTACACGCGATCGCCCCGATCCAGCCCCATGCGCAGGTAGTCCCCGAACATGATGCCCGCCCCCCCCTCGTTGCCCTCGCCGCCGTAAAAGTACTCGTCGTGGGACTTGGACTCGTCGAACGCGCGCCGCAGCTGGTCGTGCAGCAGCTCCGAGAGAAATCGCTTGTCCGCCGCGTCGACCAGCCGGTCCTGGAACACGCGCAGCACCTCGTGCGCCCACAGCTTTTGCATCGTCTGGGGGCGGGGAAAAAGTAGGGAGGGGGGGGGGGGGGATTTGGGGCACCAAAAAGGCGGGGCGGGGGGGAGGGATTGCACCAAATGTGCACAGGGCGGGAATTCGTGATGTGGGCAGGAGAGGGGAATGTTTTATGCGTTAATTTTTCTGTGTCAGAAGGCACCAGGGATTCTTTTCTTCCGCCCTCGCCCCCCAGGGCAAAGAAAGGCAAAGAAAGGCAAAGAAAGGCAAAGAAAGGCAAAGAAAGGCAAAGAAAGGCAAAGAAAGGCAAAGAAAGGCAAAGAAAGGCAAAGAAAGGCAAAGAAAGGCAAAGAAGGGCAAAGAAGGGCAAAGAAGGGCAAAGAAGGGCAAAGAAGGGCAAAGAAGGGCAAAGAAGGGCAAAGAAGGGCAAAGAAGGGCAAAGAAGGGCAAAGAAGGGCAAAGAAGGGCAAAGAAAGGCAAAAGAAAGGCAAAAGAAAGGCAAAAGAAAGGCACATAAAAGGGGTGTTGGGGGGGGGAGGGTGCAGGACAGGAATGAGGGAGGGGGGGGGGGGGAGAGGGAAGTAGATTGGTAGGGTAGCGAACTCAAGAAAAATGACAAATGCAAGCATCTTATCAGAAAGGAGCCGATAGGAGGGGTGGGGCAAGAGGTTGGCAAACACAGGAGAGGGCGACAGTGGGGAAAAGGCAAGCAATCCGGTGGCCCACCATTGGGGGGAAAGGGAAGGCCAAAGGACGAGGGGCAATGGGAGTGAGTGGAGGAAGAGAAGCGGATGCGACAAAAACACGTTGAACAAGTTGAAAGGGAACTTGATGAGAAGATGTTGAAGTCCAACGAACAAGTCCAGCAAAGAAATCCAGCGAAAAAATCCAGCCGCCACCCTCTGTAGCCACAAACTCCCTATATGTATACATGCTGCAGCCATTGCTCCCTATGTCGCAAGCGGGCACTCAGCGCAGCCATAGCCGCCCGCACTGCCAAGTAGCCTTTTCGCTCCATACGGTCATTTAGGAGACACAAGTGCAGCCACGTTTGCCACATCGTCACGTGCTGCGCTCACCTTGGCCGAGTTGCACGTGGACGGGGTGGCCATGAGCACACCCTGGATGACCTTGGACACGTCCCTGAGGTTGAATGTGTAATGGCTCTTGGCGGGCGTCGGCAGCAAATTGACCACGATCTCATGATAGATCGCCACGCTGCTGTCCACCATGGGCTTTAGCAACCGCTTGAAGTCGAGCGGGAAACCGTGGCTGAGCCAGCCGCCCAGGATGGCACTAAAAATAGTCTGCATGGCCGCCTGGCTCGGCGCAGGCAGTGCGAACATGGCGAAGTGGCGGAAGAAGCGGGGGGTGACCTCGTTACGGCCACCCCCTGGGGGCGCGCACGCGGCAACGGTGGTCAAGTCCTCGACCCATTTCCAGAAGAGCTTCTGGCGGTCGTACCATCTGCAGTGGTGGGTGGGGGGATAAGCGAAAGCGAGGAGGATGACCATGGTGAGGGAGTCACGTGACACAGTCTATGTCCTTTAAGATTATTGGTGAGGGAGGGGACGTAAGGAGGGAGGTCGTTCGCATGGCGGTTGTACCAACTGCGGGGGTAAGCTAGCCAAGAAGTGAGGGGTGGGGGATAGCCAAAAAAATAGAGCAAATACAGGAGTGATAAGTGGGTGAGGGTGAGCATGGCGGGGGATAGGAGATAGGGCGGGTCGCAGTCAGCATGGCGGGGCATAGGAGATAGGGAGGGTCGCAGTCAGCATGGCGGGGCATAGGAGATAGGGAGGGTCGCAGTCAGCATGGCGGGGGATAGGAGATAAGGAGGGTCGCAGTCAGCATGGCGGCGGATACGAGATAGGGATGGTCGCAGTCAGCATGGCGTGAGCGACCGTTCTAAGCATGGGTGAGGAACATGGTGGGGGGGATGCGTAGGTAAAGGGTACTTCAGGGCAAGTAAACGTTTCCGATGGATGCGTCGCTATTTCCGGTGATGGTGAGGGTCACTGACCAGGTCTCTGTTCTCGCGTAGCCAGCACATACGTTTCAATGCACGCCCGATGGCTATCAGGCACTAGTGTAGGAAAGTGCAGGATATTATGTTCTCGTACTACCAGTAGGAGATGGACGTGCTCCAGAATCAGCAGACACCCCTTCATGACTTGGCCAGCCCTTGATGTGTACAAATATAGGCACACATCAATAAAATATGGGCATGGTATTGACAGCAGCATCCTTCCCCCCATTAATATGGGTATGGCATTCTCCCCCCAACGCACCCGCCGTGGTCCAGCAGCTGCCGCAGCAGCTCGATGGGAGGCTGCGCGCCGTACACCTCCTTCACGGGCATGTTAACGTCGTCTATAAATAGAACCGCCTTGCAGCCTGCGGTTGGACGGAGAGTGGGCGTGGGGGGAAACCGTAACGCAGCGCAGGTTGGGAACAGCTCAGAGTCAGATAGTGACAGGGGGAGCAAGCGTACGCTTCTAGTACACTCGTACACGATGCAGTAGTGGTGGGAGCTGCGAGAAACTTAAAGGTCTCTACCTATACTTCGAGGTTCATACTGCCCGCTGTGTACTTCGAGGTTCTTACGGCCCGCTGTGTACTTCGAGGTTCTTACTGCCTGCTGTGTACTTCGAGGTTCTTACTGCCCGCTGTGTACTTCGAGGTTCTTACTGCCCGCTGTGTACTTCGATGTTCTTACTGCCTGCTGTGTACTTCGAGGTTCTTACTGCCCGCTGTGTACTTCGAGGTTCTTACGGCCAGCTGTGTACTTCGAGGTTCTTACTGCCAGCTGTGTACTTCGAGGTTCTTACTGCCTGCTGTGTACTTCGAGGTTCTTACTGCCCGCTGTGTACTTCGAGGTTCTTACTGCCAGCTGTGTACTTCGAGGTTCTTACTGCCAGCTGCTAGGGCTGAGGGCCAGTCCAAGATGACATCAACGTTGTTTCAGACTCAAGGCATCACCAGCAGACGGAGTGGTGATGAGCAGGCATGCAAACAATGGGACGCATCCAGGGTAATGAGCAACTCCGTATGACCAGAAGGCGAGGTTTCCCTAGCTGGCATTTTCCTGGGTGGCAGCCAGTCAACATGATGGGCGGTAACCCCATATTGAAGTTTTAGTGGTGATGGTGTTGGTAGTAGTAGTAGAACTAGTAGTCGCCGTTGTCATCGTCACCGTCATCATCATCGTCATCATCATCGTCATCATCCTCGTCGTTGTTGTCGTCGTCGTCGTAATCGTATGCATTACACCTCCACACGACCATCCGCGCGCACGCACCAGCGGGCGTGCCCAGCCGCGTCATGCGCTTGCGCTTCATCTTGCCCTCCACCGCCTCCTGCACCGCCACGCTGCTGGTCTGAGCGCTCAGGTTGAGCAGCACAGGCATGAGTACCCTGGGCTCCGCCTCGCCCGCCTTAGCCTGTGTGTTGCGAGGCATGGGCGATAAGACATGGTCAGCAAGTGAAGTTCATGGTCAGTTCGGGAAGAACGGCCAGGAACTACTACTTACAATAGTGATGTTGAGGAACTACTACTTACATTAGTGTTGTTGAGGAACAACTGCTTTCATTCGTGCTGTTGAGGAACTACTTCTTTCATTAGTGTTGTTGAGGAACTACTAACATTAGTGTTGTTGAGGAACTACTACTTTGATTCGTGTTGTTGGGCACCACAAAGATCCCAGGGCTGTGCTCCCTCCCTCCCCCTTTCCCTCCCCCCCCCCCCTTCCCCCCCTTGCCCCTCGTCCATGCAAGGCGCAAGCACGCAAGACACGTGACGAAATCAAGAGGACAGGTTGCCTGGCACAGCCACAGTAATACAGGTCGCGTGTACATAAACACTAACGACAACAACCCGGCACCCGGCCACGCACCAGCAGGTTGGTAATGACCGCCGTCTTGCCCACCCCCGTCGGCCCCGTGAAGAGGATGGGGCAGTTTACGTCAATGCCCAGCTGGAGCAGGAACGCGTAGCGTGTGGAGTCCACCGTGGGGACCTGGTCCAGCGAGGGTGACGGGTGAAAGCCATGGCAACAAGGGAGAGCATGTGACCATGGCAAAACACAAAGACCAGTTTGCAAGCCAATCAGGGCACTCGTGCAGTACCAACTTGTTACCATGTGCACCGTGGGGGACTGCATGGGGACAGACGCAAGCATGGCGACTAGCGGTGCTGGGTGCAGGCACGGCACTCAATGGAAGGGGTCGTTAGAGCACAGAAACTGGGGAAGACCGGTTCGCAGGCTGCGCTTTCGTCGGCTGCCCGGCCCATCCCAGTTATACCTGTGCGCTTGCACATTTGGATGAGATGCACATGTGATTAGGAACTAGGAACTAATAAAAATCCTTGTTCGCAGTATCTTAGTACGTACCAACAAACGGGACATCCACATGGACGGGTGGGTGCTAGCCTGTTGCTATGCTTGCTACGCAGGCTCTACGTGGGATGTCGAGCAGTTCACCTGGCATGCATGGGTGCTAGCATAAGGGAACTAGCGTGTGGCTATGCTTGCTACGCAGGCTCTCGATGAGTTGCCGGCCAGTAGACCTGGCATCACCTACCATCATGTGGACAAAGGGCGTGGCCAGGTACCTTACAAACAGCTACAACAGCTACAGTAGCACCTAAGGCAGGCGTGCCAGTAAGTACAACGGTAACGTACGTTTATGCAGGCATGCAGGCAAGCAGGCAGTATATGAGTACAGACTACCACACACCGTCATCTGGTTGAAGGGCATGGCCAGGTGGTAGACGAGCAGGTACAACACCAGCAGATGAGGGATATATGTACAGATAGGCCCGCAGTGTATAAGACGGGTCACATACCATCATCTGGAAGAAGGGCATGGCCGGGTGGTAGACGAACGCGGGCGTGACCACATCCCACCGCACCCACACGTGGGTGATCGGGTCAATGAAGTAGTCGTACACCGTGCCTGGCCAGACGAATAGGAATAGCGCCAAACGAATAGGAGATTTGCATAGGTATCGGGGGGCGTGAGAGAAGCAAGATGAAGGGGTCCTACACCGTGCCTGGCAGGCCAAAAACAAACAAACAAACAAAAAAGCTTACACAGGAATCCCTCGTGGCCATAATGCATCAGGGGGTGTGAGACCACCACAAGGATCACCGCAGCAGGATGTACTCATACACCGAGCCTGGAGCACCGGTTGGTCTGTAGACAAGGAACGCAGGGCTGGCTCAACCGTGGCGGTCATGGGCGCAACTTTGGGCGGATACTACTATACGCTACTATACGCTACTATACGCTACTACAGGACACTGCAAGTAGCGTGTTTGTTATCGGTTAATTCAAGAGGGGGCTGGCTCACCCGTGGCAGGCATCGGCGCCACTTCCGACAGCTGGTCCCGCACAAACCCGTCGAAGCCGTCGATGTCCGCCGCCGCCAGGTTGCCGCCAATGGACCAGGTGTACGCAAACACAAACACCTTGCTGACCAGCGACTGCGGTCGGTGGGTGGGTGGCGAATCCAGGACAGGCAGCACGGATCCAGGGATTAAGATAGAGTGAACGATGGGGAGGGATCTCCTCCTGGTTGTGTATTAGGGGTTGACGGTTCCTTTATTAGGACCAGCCCACGTGATGCAGTTTTGTGCTATGATGGAGATGGGATGAGCCACGGAGATGCAGAGAGCCGGTGCATGGTAAAAAAAAGGGGGGGGGATTGGTGGTGAGGAAGAGAAAAGAAAGAGAGGAGGGACCCAGCATATAATGGCAAAAAAAATAGAAAAGAAGGGAGGGGGGATGATGTATGGTAGCATAAGTAGAATAGAATCTTCTCCCTACCAAACATGGTGCTTCACTCCTAGTCACCAATATCCACTCATAATCATCTCGTGATATCAGTTTACATGGAGCCCACAAAGCCAGCCCGATCCCTCCCCATCATGCTCTGTACACCCCCCCTCCCCGCCTACAAAATAAACCAAATACTATAGTATATAAACTAAATATACTAAAATCTAGGCTAGTCTATACAATTAAGCCCTTACTTCGCCTGAGGAGTAGTTGCCATGAAAAGCTACAGCCCACATGCCACTCCCCCCCTCCCCCCCCCTCTTACGTGCAGCATCTCCTGCGTCGCCTCGGGCGTGGCGGCGTGCTTCAGCTGGATGGCCCCCGTGCGGGCCGGCAGCATCATCGCCGTAAAGAGCCGTGTGAGCGTGGTCACCAGGTTGATGTCCACGCTGGGGACCGCCTCAACGTACTGGCCCCTTATATGCGCGAGTCCAGCATTAACATGCAAGTCCATGAGCTGGCCCAGCAGGAACAGAATGTCCTCGTTGGCCGGGTCGACTCGCGGCGGCGGTTCTGCCGCCGATGCGGCCTGTGCCGCAATGTTGCCAGCTGGCGCTCCCTCTGCCCCGGGGACAACCATGCCTGCAGCCCCAGCAGCTTGCCCCGCTGCCCCAGGCGGCTGCGGCTCACTACCAGCGACTGCGAGATTACTGGCACCCGCCACTGCGGCAGCGGCCGCGGCTCCACCGTTAGCTGCCGCCCCTTCCTGAGTAAGGCCCACATCAGCGCCCTCCTTTCGGCTCGGCGCCGACTTGAGAGCCGCCGCCTTCTTGTCGCCCTCTTTCTTGTCCTCCCCCTCCTCGCCCTCCCCCTCGTCCTCAGCGGGCGCGGGCGGCGGTGGCGGCGTGAGCAGCGCGGGCAGTCTCTGCAGCCAGGACTGCACGAAAGGGCGCCAGCCGAGCATCTCGGGGGGCACGTAGACCATCCCACAGCGGGACACGGTCGCCGGGGAGGCAACGGCAAGGTCCTGGACCTCGAAGAGCATGCGCATGAGCGTCGGGTTGAGCTTGATGCGTTCACCGTTGGGCAGGCACAGCGTGCAGTTGTCGTCCAGCACCTGGTGGACGGATGGGGAGCGGAGCATCCAGCCGGGCATGTACAGAAGGCTCATGTTGAGTGCTACAGGTAGATAGATGCACAAACAAGGACAAAGCGTGCAGTCTAGGCTGTCGTCCGGCACCTGCGGGGACAAGCATGAGGGGAGCCTACGCCCGATGCATGGGGTGTGCAAGGGGACCAGTGACGGGGACCAGTGGAGCGACAGCGAGGGGGCACGGCGTGAAGTAATCGTTCACTACTGATCGTGTGCATCTGAGGGCCACAAGCGGAGCACCCGCCAGCGCAGGTATAGAGGATGCATGTAAAATAGTTACTTATTATTTTGTTTCTTATTCCCATGGAAGCAGTACGGACCAAGGCATGAAAGAGGGTTATAGCGTGCACTTGTCATCCATTGCCAGCGCCAGGCCGGGCGAGAGCAGTCTCCACTAGCTCACACCAAGTTTTCCCTCCGTGTAACCCCTGTCTTCACCTTGACAATCCGCAAAGCCCACCTCATGGGTAGCTCAACCCATCGCCTCTTTACTGTTGCGCTCTTATATAGTGTATGCTGTACAATTTTACTATATACTATTTCACTTTAATCAGTCACATTATTACGATAACTATTTTGCACTAGGCCCCTCACCGTGTTCATGTTCTCGATCCACACCGCGTCGACGGGGCCGTCAAAGACCACCCATTTCCGGTCCTGCGTGGTGTCTGCGACGGCCGTCCGGATGATTGTGCTGGCCAGACCATCCCGCCACTCGTTCGTCGCCAAGTTGTACTCGCCGTATAGCTCCGCCATGCGGATGGCCTTCGGGTTGAGCACCTGTGGGGTTGGGTCGGGGTAGCACCGTGGGCGAAAGATACCCGAAGAGAGGATGTTCATGCAGCGAGTAGCGGGGTGAATGCGGTCGGATCCAAACGTGCAGGATGGCAGCGATACCCGAAGAGAGGATGTTCATGCAGCGAGTAGCGGGGTGAGTGCGGTCGGATCCAAACGTGCAGGATGGCAGCGATACCCGAAGAGAGGATGTTCATGCAGCGAGCGGCGCGTGAATAGTCTATTGGGTCAACGATCAGCGGGTAAATATAGCCTGAGGCAAGCTTGCAGGATATTGCGGGCAAGTTTTGAGTCCAAGTTACTGGTTCTTTGGCTGACTCTTAGTTTCTGCAATGAGCCCCTCCAGATGCAATCATAAATCAAACTAGTAGAAGCAGCAGTACATAAATTTCAAACTCTTACTCATTTTACAGAAATGACAATGGGATCTCTACAAGCAGGAAACCAACATGTCAACCCCCTCACCGTGCTGTGTGTGCGCTGGTACTGGTTGTCGCCATGGTGCTCGTCCCTCAGCTTGGTGACGGCTGCCTGCAGCATGCGGTAGACCGTCGTCTTGCCACCGCCGGTAGGCCCGACGAGCATGACGCCAAAGCGCACGTTGAGCGTCTCGTATAGCTGCAGCACCTTGGTGGTGAAGTCAGGCTGGGCCTGCAGACCGCTGGCGACTGTCACCTGCTCGACCGAGGCCTCCAGCTCGCCGTGGTCCGCGGGAGGCACCTGGGGGAGCGAGATGGAAGAACTCAGAGATTGCTAAGACGTAGAGTGGAGACTTCTACTCTCAGCAGATTGTTGATGATCACTCAAGCAAGGAGAACCGTTAGCTTGTAAAGACGTAGAGAGGAAACTTCTTTCAACCTGTTCCAGCTACCAGTGTACCAGAGAAGTGGCCACGCAAAAGGCATGTGGAGCCTTGAATGAAGGCCCTCCATATAAGAACATGTTTGTGTTCCATGCACCAGCGTGCCAGGGAAGAAGGCAACCATAAAGGCCCAGATAGAGGCAACACTGTCAACGGACGATGTCGTTCGATTCTAAACATACATTCACATTTCACTTTCTCCGTTTGTGCCCTATATCTCGCCAAAGAAGGTCTCCCAATATCACCAGGAACAGGGCGGTGTCCCCCAAAATACACATTCCTATTCGATCCTATTCCACGTACCACTGCGCCAGGGAATAGGTCTCCCAGAATGGCCAGGAACAGCGAGGCATCTTCGGCGAGGAACTTTGGCAGGTTGGAGTCCTTGAACGCGCGGATGAGCACGAGCTCCTCCGACAGGTGCGGTGACGAGCGCTTGAGCCCGCCCGCCATGACCAGCACGGACTTGACCTGTCACCCGCAACACGATGCATAGAGGTGCGCCCGCATGTATGCCACCCAAAGAGTGGGCCTGGAAATGAGGAGAATAGGGCAGTAAAACGCCATGACAAGTACTAACTTAAACCTGTCGCCCCCAACGATAAGAATATCAGAAATAGAGATAAGACGAGATACTGATCAAGACTTGACCTGTCGCCCCCAACGATAAGAATATCAGAAATAGAGATAAGACGAGATACTGATCAAGAAGTGACCTGTCGCCCCCAACGATATGAATATCAGGAAAAGAGATAAGACGAGATACTGATCTAGACTATTACTTTATCAAGACTGTCATTGTTTATCAAGGCATCCAGCCACCTGCCATCACCGTCATGTACGCAACAGAGGCTCCAGCAGCAGCAACGGAGCTAGCGCATTCTTTGCATGAGCGGCAACGGAGCTAGCGCATAGACCGCGCGCATGCCGTAAGTGAGTCATAGTAAGTCATAGTAACTCGTAGTGGTCGTTAGTAAGTCAAAGTGGTCGTGCTGCGACAATGTTAAACACTTTTGCCAAACTCCAAGCAAGAGACAATATGCGCAGCAAACCAAACTATTGTCATAGCACACGCACCGCGCGCATGCCGAAGTCGTAATGGTCCTGCTGCGACAGCTGCTCGCTTGACAGCTTGTAGAGCTTGACCATCTTGCGCGACAGCACCTTGGCCTCGCGGAAGCCCTCCGAGAAGAGCATCACCTCGGCCACCAGCGCGTAGTCGGGGATCATCATCGAGACGGGGCGGAAGAGGACCTGGGGGTGGGGGTGGGGGTGGGCGGGGATATTGGATAAAGGGGGTAGGGGGGGAACATGGAGGATAAGCGTGTGAGGTGGGGGGTGGGGGTGGGGTGGGGGGTGGGGGGGTGGGCGGTGGTGGTGGTGGTGGTGGTGGTGGTGGTGACATGGAGGATAAGTGGGGGGGGGACATGGAGGATGAATGTGTGTGTGTGTGAGGGAGAGGGAGAGAGAGAGAGAAGAGAGAGAGAGAGAGAGAGAGAGAGAGAGAGAGAGAGAGAGAGAGAGAGAGAGAGGAGGGAGGGAGGGAGGGAGAAAGGTGTGTGTGTGTGTGTGGGGGGGGGGGGGGGGATGGGGTAGGTGGGGAGGGGGCGGTGGTGGTGGTGGTGGTGGTGGTGGTGGTGGTGGTGGTGGTGGTGGTGGTGGTGACATGGAGGATAAGTGGGGGGGGGACATGGAGGATGAATGTGTGTGTGAGGGGGGGGGGGGGAGAGAGAGAGAGAGAGAGAGAGAGAGAGAGAGAGAGAGAGAGAGAGAGAGAGAGAGAGAGAGAGAGAGAGAGAGAGAGAGAGAGAGAGAGAGAGAGAGAGAGAGAGAGAGGAGAGAGAGGAGAGAGAGGAGAGAGAGGGGAGAGAGAGGGAGGGAGGGAGAAAGGTCGGTGGGTGGGTGGGTGGTGGGTGGGTGGGTGGGTGGGTGGGTGGGGGTGGGTGGGTGGGTGGGTGGGTGGGTGGGTGGGTGGGTGGGTGGGTGGGTGGGTGGGTGGGTGGGTGGGTGGGTGGGAGGGAGGGAGGAGGGAGGGAGGAGGGAGGGAGGGAGGGAGGAGGGAGGGAGGGAGGGAGGGAGGGAGGGAGGGAGGGAGGGAGGGAGGGAGGGAGGGAGGGAGGGAGGGAGGGAGGGAGGGAGGGAGGGAGGGAGGGATTGAGGGAGGGAGGGAGGGAGGGAGGAGGAGGGAGGGAGGGAGGGAGGGAGGGAGGGAGGGAGGAGGGAGGGAGGGAGGGAGGAGGGAGGGAGGGAGGGAGGGAGGGAGGGAGGGAGGGAGGGAGGGAGGGAGGGAGGGAGGGAGGGAGGGAGGGAGGGAGGGAGGGAGGGAGGGAAAGGGAGGGAGAGGGAGAGAGAGAGGGAACATGAGTGTAAGCTGTCGTGAAGATGAACAAAAGAAATGGGGGGGACACGAGGACCATGGCAGGGGGAAAAGTCCAGAATGGCCACGAGCACAAGGGCAGGGACAGAACACAAGAGTACAAGGACAGGGGAAAGCAAGGGCGGAGACAGAAATGCGTAACAACGGCCCGGATATTGTCACGGGAACGATCACACGTTTAACTCAAACCATGCAGCTCGAGGTCAGCTACACCGCATCCGCATGCGGGCGCCGCCGCCATCTGTCTGTCTGAATATTGGTCTGGGACCCCGGTTTGGTTCCACCCCTCGGCTCTACAAAAATTCCCACCCGCAAGGCTGGCCCCCAGGTTGCTGTGTCAAGCCTCCAGGTTGTCCCATCAACACAATCATCCCCTCACGGCGTGCCCGCGGTCGTAGCCCGTGCTGGCCAGAGGGCTGTCTACCCCGTCCTAAAACGTGCAAGTTTCTTTTAGTGATGTAAAATGTGTGTGTGTGTGTGTTTGTGCCATGAAGTTACTTCCATCACATGCCCACCTTGAGGTTGTCCGGGAGCTCCGTGCGACCCGCGTACCCCGGGTTCATCGTGATGAACACGCCACATGTCGGCAGGAGCTTGATCTCGCGGCCCTCAAAGTTGAACTTGGTCACCTGCGCCTTGAGCGCATTCTGGATCGTGAGCATCTGCTGGGCCACGACCGAGAGCACCTCAATGTCGATGCGGTTGAACTCGTCAAAGCACGCCCACGCGCCGCACTGCGCCAGGCCAGAGAAGAACTTGCCCATGAACTTGTAGTCCAGGTTCTCCCCGCAGTTGAACACGACGCACTGGATGCCCAGCGCCTTGCCCAGGTCCTTGGTCGTCTCCGTCTTGCCCGTTCCTGCGGTGCATGGCCAGTAGAGCAGGCCACATACATAGGGGTGTAGACATAGGTCAGCAGTAGGCACAGGTCATGTTGCCAACGCAAACGCCAGGACCTTGGTCATCTCCACCCCGCAGGTCGTCTCCACCCGGCGGGGTGGAGACAATCAGCATAAGCCGTGTGTTTAGGTATTCAAATTTGGTCAGTAATACTCCTAGACGTAGATCCACTTGCCAATGAATGCCAAAGTCTTTTGGTCGCCGCCGCTGCCCTGTCGCTACTTGGGAGGGCGAGCAGCCGGTTTCAGCGCAGGCAGCCCTGGGGCGTGCTACCTATGCGCCACTAAGTGACACCGTCAACAGTCGGAGACCTTGTCAACAGTTAGAGACACCGTCGAGTTCATGATTCCAAGCCCTAAACTAGACAGATTTCAGACGTATTCACTATAAACACCAGGTGCACAATTATGCATTTACAACAAGGGTAATGGTAGATACGACATACTTCCACGTGAATAGCGGCTCTGACCTCACATCTAGGTGAATAGCGGCCCTGACCTGCATCGGCATTCGGTGTATTGATGTTATCATTATTATACTTGTACAGACGCCCTCACTTGCAGGCCCCACGGGCGACCCCCCAGCTTAAGCATGCGTGAGCAACGCGCCTGCGAGCGTGCAGCAACATCAGTGCATTGTCGTTCTTAATCGGTGCATTGTCGTTCTTACCAGTGTTATACAAGCAAAGTAATACTAGCACCGTAATACTAGCGCCGTAATACTAGCACCGTAATACTAGCAGCGTAATACTAGCAGCGTAATACTAGCACCGTAATACTAGCACTGTACTACTAGCACCGTAATACTAGCACCGTAATACTAGCACCGTAATACTAGCACCGTAATACTAGCACGTAGTATCATGACTAGTACATTATTCGGTATTCCTCACCCGCAGGCCCCGCAGGCGCCCCCCCAAGCTTGAGGTGCAGCGCGCCCGTGAGCGTCATGTAGCATCGGTCTGTGAGCGGCGTGATCACGAGCCGGGGCTGCGCGCCCAAGTACTCCCATGCGTACAAGAACCGCGTGTTGGTCTGGCGCACGGCACACTCGTCGCCGTCGTCCTCCCAGTAGTAGCGCAGCTGCATCTGCCAACCGAACTCGCCCACGCGGCACACCTTGTCCTGCCGTGGGGGTTGGGGGGTTGGGGTGATAGTGGTGGGGTAATGGTGGACAGGCAACCGGGGTGAGAACAGGTTTAGGGCCCTCACCTTGTCCTGCAGTCAAATGGGGACAAGCGGCTTTCCTGGGGGAGTGATGGTGGGCTATCGGAGAAGGCGAGGAGGGAAGGGAAGCAGAGCGGGATGAACCAGTTCAACTTCTGGGTTTTCCTATTAGGGAAACAGTACTTCCAACCAAAGGTGGTAATCTGTCTTTAAGCAACCCAACCCAAGCCCAAAAAATGAGTCATAATCAGCATGGCAACTATACTACAATACAAGCTTCTAGTGATTTATTACGACATAGTAGCAGAACTATCAGAGCACGATCTATGATGGCAGCTCACGTTGATCAGGGTGTCAAATGACAGGTACTGATGACAACAGCTCACGTTGATTAGGGTGTCAAATGACATTTACTGATGACAACAGCTCACGTTGATTAGGGTGTCAAATGACATGTACTGATGACAACAGCTCACGTTGATTAGGGTGCCAAATGACAGGTACTGATGACAACAGCTCGCGTTGATTAGGGTGTCAAACGACAAGTACTGATGACAACAGCTCGCGTTGACTAGGGTGTCAAATGACAGGTACTGATGACAACAGCTCACGTTGATTAGGGTGTCAAATGATAGGTACTGATGACAACAGCTCACGTTGATTAGGGAGTCAAATGATAGGTACTGATGACAACAGCTCATGTTGATGAGGGTGTCAAATGATAGGTACTGATGACAACAGCTCACGTTGATTAGGGTGTCAAATGATAGGTACTGATGACAACAGCTCATGTTGATTAGGGTGTCAAATGATAGGTACTGATGACAACAGCTCATGTTGATGAGGGTGTCAAATGATAGGTACTGATGACAACAGCTCACGTTGATTAGGGAGTCAAATGATAGGTACTGATGACAACAGCTAATGTTGATTAGGGTGTCAAATGATAGGTACTGATGACAACAGCTCACGTTGACTAGGGTGTCAAATGACAGGTACTGATGGCCACAAGTTAATCAGGGCATCACATGACTGACACTTTGAAACCAAGGATGAGTGTCTCCATTGATGACTCACATTGATTAGCGTGTCCAGCACGTCGCGCGCGTGCACGTCGATCGTGATCAGCGTGGTCACTATACGCCGCTCGAGTGACTTGAGCGGCGACGTGACCAGCCTCGTGAGGTTGCCCAGCTGGTCCAGACTGTGCTGGTGGAACTTGAGCAGGCTGCCGGGGGAGGCACCGGCGGGGGCTCCCCCTGGGGAACCACCGGCATGGGGCGCGTTTGCGATGCCGTTGTGGCCCCCGAGGCAGTCTTCCACGCTGCGGCACCAGAAGACCTGATGGGTCGGTCAATATAAGGTGATGGTGGGGGGGGGGCCAACCATAGGAGGACACATGAAACATAAGAGAGGACGTCTTGCACGCTTGCGGCACCAGAAGACCTGGTGGGTGGCGGTTTATGGTAGGGGATAGGACAACCATACGCTGACACACGAGCGTTTTTTTTAGCTATGCATTCTTCCAGGCTGTGACACCAGAAAGACCTCTTGGGTGGGAGTGATGGTACCGCAAGGCCGTATTACTTAAAAGGCACGCACACATCAGGGTTACAGGCTCTTATTTCCGCAGAGAGGCACCTGTTGGCACCCGGAAGAAATACCCTTCTGGGTGGGAAAAAAATGAATATGCTAATGAATATGGTGAGCATTGGATGATCATCCTGGAGGTCTGCGCGCGCTTGCACATGAGTAAGCATCGGCTGTGTCGGACGCTGCAGTGCCCCTTGCTTTACTTTTACAAATGGGGAATAAAAGGAGAGTATCGTCCCAACAGAAGCCGACGGCTGGACATTTTGTTAATACTGTGATAATTTTGTTAATCCTAAGATGTAGGATGCTCATAGCTCACCTGCGAGATGGTCAGCATGATCTGCGCCGGGTGCTGCAGCACCCAGTGCGTGCGCGCCTGGTCACTATACTCCTGGAGCGCCAGCTTGGCGCGCCGGCGCAGCGAGGTGGCCATGCTCGTCTCGGTGGCGCTCAGCCACTGCTCCACCGTGCCGCGCGCCTTGAGGTTCTTGCCCAGCTCCACCCGCTCGCCCTCGGGGGAGATCATCGCCAAGATGTCGATGCTCTTCGGGTCATCGCCAAACTCGAGCCGCTTGATGCCGTCAAAGCACTTGGACATGTGCGGTTGTACCGCCTAAACAAACGGAAGGGGGGGGGGGGGGGGGGGGGGATTCGCCAGGGCGTAAAGAAGCAAAAAGGCAACACAATCTAGTGTGTGAAGTTGAGATTTGGGGTTGTCAAAGCAACTGGACATGTGTGGTTAGCACCGCCCGAAAGGATAGAGGGAGGCAGGGTGGGGTGGAGTTGGCAAAAGCAGCAAAACAAGAACATGATCGCGTGTGTGGTGTTGCGAAAGCAAGCCGTCAAAGCACTTGGACGATTGCGGTTCCACCGGCTGGGGTAGAGGACGGGACTACTGTCCAATATGTGGCACCTGAGTCTGGGACGAATGGTAATAAAGCACTTTGACACATGCGGCTGCTCTGCCAGGGAAGGCACACATGAAATGATGGCAGTAAAGCACTGCGAAGATCATGCAAGCAGCATGTGTATTTCACTACGTACCCCACTTCCTTACGTGGCTACTGTTCTATGTGACTACTGTTTTATTGTGAGAACAAATACCTAGGCACCCACCTGCAAGTTGTGCATGTGCGCCAGGATCTCCTGCAGCTCATCATTAGAGGAGTGTCATCATGCATATCGTGAAAGCCTGACTGTTTACTAGTCTGCATATGCCTAAAACGGTCAAACAGGCACCCACCTGCACGTTGCGCGTCTGCGCCAGGATCTCCAGAAGTTCGTCGTTAGACAGGAAGTAGAAGCGGGGGAAGGCCATCCGCTTTACCTCCAGGTAGTCCTCCAGAGACTTTTGGACGCGGTCCAGGGTCGCGTTGGCCTTGGTGAAAATCTCCAGCCACCCTGGCAGGGCGCGCCAGAGGCAATGCATCAGGGGGCAGCAGAGGGACTGGGATGTCAGGAAGGTTCCCCCTCATACGCCAAGTCACAAATTGAGCGTTCTTGCATCTGTAACTTCCTACGCCTGGGAAATACACGAGCATGCATACCTGCGCCATTGCCACCAAAGTGCGTGTGCCTGCTGAAAAGACACTCTAATGATTTATTTCATTCAAGACTATTGTCATGTCCTCCCATGAATATAAATATTCAAGCACTACTACTATTAATTTATGTAAAATATTTCAGACGACTGATTGGAGCATGTAGGATGCAAACAGCACGTGTAATCACTGTAATGCCAATGGCTGGCTGGCTGGCTGGCTGGCTGGCTGGCTGGCTGGCTGGCTGGCTGGCTGGCTGGCTGGCTGGCTGGCTGGCTGGCTGGCTGGCTGGCTGGCTGGCTGGCTGGCTGGCTGGCTGGCTGGCTGGCTGGCTGGCTGGCTGGCTGGCTGGCTGGCTGGCTGGCTGGGGTGGGGTGGGGGGTGGGTGGGTGGGTGGGTGGTGGGTGGTGGGTGGTGGGTGGGGAGGGAGGGAGGGAGGGAGGGAGGGAGGGAGGGAGGGAGGGAGGGAGGAGGGAGGGAGGGAGGGAGGGAGGAGGGAGGAGGGAGGGAGGGAGGGAGGGAGGGAGGGAGGGAGGGAGGGAGGGAGGGAGGGAGGGAGGGAGGGAGGAGGGGAGGGAGGAGGGAGGGAGGGAGGGAGGGAGGGAGGGAGGGAGGGAGGGAGGGAGGGAGGGAGGGACGGACAGGCGGGCGGGCGGGCGGGCAGGTAAGCGGCCGGGCAGGCGGGTGGGTGGGCGGGTGGATGGATGGAGGAACAAATTCCTGGCGTGGTCCCTGCTTATAGTGCGTTGAACAGTCCTTGGTCCGCCGCATCATCTCGCTGCACTCACTACATACACTATACAAAGTGCACAATACTGTGGCCATGCGCACTACCACCGTCTCGCCCACATACCGGGCGTGGTGCCTGCCTGTAGCGCGTTGGACCGGTCCTTGGTCCTCCGCATCATCTCGCTGTACTGGTGGTCCACGCTGTAGAACGCCTTGGACTCCTTGGGCAGCTGCCGTTGGATGTCGGGCGCGCAGAAGATGCTCTCCAGGTACAGCCAGCTCTTCTGGCACTCTAGCCACTGCTCCAGCACCTTGGCAAAGTGCTTCAGGGTCCCCTCCATGCGGTCCACGTCGGCGCGGATGCCAGAGACGTAGCGGGAGGCGGTGATGCTGGACATGGCGATCATTGAGTCGTCCAACGCCGCCATGACCTAAGGGGAGGAAAACGCGTGGGGGGGGGGGGGGAGGGGTGGAGGGATTACGATTATGTGATGGAAGGGCTAGTAATCATGATGGACATGGCAATCATTGAATTGTCCGGCGCCGCCTTTACCTACGGAAGGCGGGTGGTTGAGGGATGGCGAGGATTGTTTTTGCTCTATTGTGGTTACTAATCCATAAGGAGATGGCAAGCATCAAGTCGTCCAGCGGCGCCATGACCTAAAAGGGGGGGGGGGGGGGGGGGGGTGGGAGAGGATACTTATCTTGTCTGATGGTTGATTATAAATTAGGACATTGCAATGTACCAATTCGTCCAGCACAACCATGGCCTAAGGGGGCTCGGGACAGGAGCTGCGGGGGGGGAATGGTGGGTGGGTGGGTGGGTGGTGTGGGTGGGTGGGTGGGTGGGTGGGTGGGTGGGTGGGTGGGGGGGGTGGGTGGGTGTGGGTGGGTGGTGGGTGGGTGGGTGGGTGGTGGGTGGGTGGGAAGGGGAGAAGCACAGAGAAGAGAGGGGGAAGAAGGGAGGGCTCCAGCAAATTTTTTAAAGAAAGGTTCGGGCCATTTTCTTTTTCTGCTGAACGGGGGAAAGACTCCACTATTACCTCCTCATCCGCCCGTATGACCCTTCCGAAGCCAGTATGTACCAGCTTTTTTGGTGTCCTGTGATGGCTTACCCACGCATGCCAGTACCCACCGCCGCCAGCATTCTGCAACACCTGCGCCCCGCGCACTCACCTCATCCACCCCAGCAAGTATGAACTTGTCCTTGGTGTCCTTGTACGGCTTGACCACAAACTCGATCGCCGCCCACTTGTGTGTCAGCTTGGACATCTTATGCTGCAGCTCTGCCTCCTGCGTCGCCTCGGTCGCCACCTTGACGATGAAGTCGGCGTGGTCCAGCACCTGCAGGGGGCGGACGCCAGGGATAAATGGGAAAGGAGGGGAGAAGAGAAGGCGCATGTCAGGGGTCGGTGGGAAGGATGTTAAAGCAGCTACAATAGCAGTCTCCCTCCTACTTTAAGCTCTTCGAAGCCAAAAATGCCTCTAAGTGAGGATGGTTGGGATTGTACAAAGCTGTAGTCAATAGATGCCGATATGTGGGGATGGTTGCGATTGCCAGATGTCGGTGGGAAAGAAGGTGGTTGTCGAACCTGCGATCAGTCTCTGATTAGATAGGAGAAGTGACTACTGGGGATGGTGGCGGTTGCCGGAGGTCTCGGAACCGAGTACGCCAGGGAGCCAACCACGAAGCTGTGAGCATTCGGTACCCCCTCTCCAATACCTCTCCACAAGCATTTGCAGTGACTCGCCCAGGATCAGCGTGCCATACAACAACTTTACCAGCGTATACTTAGATCCTAACACCCCATGCCGTCCGCCCCCACCCACCTTAATCCAGCAACCCCCCCTCCCCCCCCCCCCCCCCCCCCCCCCCCCCCCCCCCCCCCCCCCCCCCCCCCCCCCCCCCCCCCCCCCCCCCCCCCCCCCCCCCCCCCCCCCCCCCCCCCCCCCCCCCCACCCCCACCCCCCACCCCCCCCCCCCCACCCCCCACCCCCCACCCCCCCCCCCACCCCCCACCCCCACCCCCACCCCCCACCCCCACCCCCCACCCCCCACCCCCACCCCCACCCCCCCCCCCCACCCCCCACCCCCCCCACCCCCCCCCCCCACCCCCACCCCCACCCCCACCCCCCACCCCACCCCCCACCCCCCACCCCCCACCCACCCACCCCACCCACCCACCCCCCACCCCAACCCACCCACCCACCCACCCCACCCACCCACCCCACCCCCCACCCCCCACCCCCCACCCCCCACCCCCCACCCCCCACCCCCACCCCCCACCCCCCACCCCCCACCCCCACCCCCCACCCCCCACCCCCACCCCCCACCCCCACCCCCCACCCCCCCCCCCCCCCACCCCCCACCCCCCACCCCCACCCCCCACCCACCCACCCACCCACGCTGTACTAGCATACACCATCTGCCCCAACCCACCTGCATCTGCAGCAGCACCCCCAGCGTGAGCTTGTTGTCGCGCACAATCTCCTTATGCAGCTCTGCCTCGATCTTGGCCCAGTGCCGCTCAATCAGGTGAGGGTTGCGCAGGCTGTGCATGACAGGGAGCATCTGGCGGTACCTGGGGGAAGGCAGAGGAAGGGAATGCAACCAAATGCAGCCAAAAGGCGTCCAAAAGGGAAAAAGTGTCAGCAATCTGAAAGTTTTTCAACAGTGCATTCAACAGTGTCAACAGTAGTAAAGTGCCAATAGTGTATATAGTGTATTCAATCGTGTCGAAAGTGTTTGAGTGCTAACAGACAGGACCGAAAAACGAGACTCTCCCATTCAGACAGTGATACGTAAGCGTTTGGTCGAAATAGCCCTACTTGCCGACTGGCGGTCTTCAGCCAGAAGACAAGCATTTCCGTGACCTGTTTGTTCTGGAAAGAGAACATAGAGAAAGGATCCAAACATAGAAAAGCACATAGAGAAAGGATCCAAATATAGAAAAGTACATAGAGAAAGGATCCAAATACAGAAAAGTACATAGAGAAAGGATCCAAACATAGAAAAGTACATAGAGAAAGGATCCAAATATAGAAAAGCACATAGAGAAAGGATCCAAATATAGAAAAGTACATAGAGAAAGGATCCAAATACAGAAAAGTACATAGAGAAAGGATCCAAACATAGAAAAGTACATAGAGACAAGATCCAAACATGTGCAGTCGACACATGTCACAATTCATACTTGGCGACGTCTTGAGGCAGCCGCGAGGCGGAAGACAAGCATATCCGCAAATCCTTTTTCTAAATAGGATACTAGAGCAAATATAGCGCACATACTACGTGGTACTATAATAGCACACATACTACGTGGCAATATAATAGCACACATGCTACGTGGTACTATAATAGCACACATACTACGTGGTACTAAAATAGCGCACATACTACGTGGTACTATAATAGCACACATACTACGTGGTACTATAATAGCACACATACTACGTGGTACTAAAATAGCGCACATACTACGGGGTACTATAATAGCACACATACTACGTGGTACTATAATAGCACACATACTACGTGGTACTAAAATAGCGCACATACTGCGTGGTACTATAATAGCACACATACTACGTGGTACTATAATAGGACACATACTGCGTGGTACTATAATAGCACACATCTAGACCACTGCAGAGGTCTTACTTGTAGACTTCAGACTCGAGGCGGAAGACGAGCATACCTATGAGCAGTTAAGTTAGACTTACTTGCTGACTTCGGTCGAGAGCCAGAATATGAGGATACCCATGATCCTCCCTTAAAAAACACACTTGAAGAACGGTCCCTTCAAACTTGTCCACCATAAAAACTTACTTGTCGACCTCGGTCTTGAGCCGGAACACGAGCGGACACGGCGGCAGTCCCCGCTCGATGCGCAGCGATGCCTTGACGAACCGCATGACAGTTTCCTCTACCGATGTCACCTCCATAGCGGAGAAGGGCATCTCGTTCCACTCGTATACCAGCGTCTCCCATTCCTGCAGGCTCTGCCACAGCAGCGTCTTGAGCTCTAACTCCTCCGCTGCACCGTCCAGCTCGCTCATGTTGCTCTCCGCCACCTGCGCCGTCGCGTGACCCGTGACGGTGGAAGGAAGGATCGGATGTTACGACAGGAATCCGGGTGGAAGGCAGCCAAACAAGAGAGGAGTCAGTACGAGCTGCTCATTAAAAATGCTATGCTTTCGGCGACCTGTGTGGTCGCACGATGGATGCCGGAAGGACAAGGGATGAGGTACGTACGAGCTGGACAATACATGCTATGCTCTGAACAACTTGCGCGGCCGTCTGGCGAATGGCGGATGTTTGGACATGCCCGGGGTCATGGGTGTGTCTGAATGTTTGTTAGGGATGTGCGTGACGAGAGCCAGGAGCATGAAGGGACGTCAAAACGGGAGCCAGTGCAAGCAGGTCATGACACGCTACATGCTCTTGGCCACCTGGAGGGCCACGCGTGTGTTGGAGTGTTTGATAGGGATGCGCGTTTTAAAGGCTGAGTCAGTTCCTCGATGCGCTTGCGATTGGACCGTACTTATGAAGGCATGCTAGGTAGTATACAGGCATGCTCGACAATGTAAAGGTATGCTGGGTACGCTTTGCTAGGAACGTAGTAGTGTACAGGCACGCTCGATGATGGAAAGGTGTGCTACTGTTAAGCTCAAGCTATTGAGCCCTATCAGATATGCCTCAGGTATTTTGCCCCAGCCATTACGCTATCATTATGCCCAAGCTCCCACCCACCTTGAACAGCCGCTGGTGCTCCTTGATGCGCTTGCCGCGCGCCTTGAGGTGGCTCATCTTGCTGTTGAGCTGGCCCAGGTACGCCAGCACGGCCTCGCCTTGGGAGGCTGCGCTCGTAGCAAGCGAGACAAACCGTGCGTTTAACCCATACCACGGACAAGCCCGCCAAGAGCAACCGAGACATGCAGGGGCAGCAGTTAAGGCGGACAAAGACAAGCGACGCATACGCAGACTACAAACCGTTACCAACCATTGGTGGAGCCGCCGTACCGGCAGTTACACAGTGAGGTAGTCGGCCGTGGCAGTGCATGAGCAAGTAGTCACGAGGTAGTCGGCCGTGGCAGTGCATGAGGAAGTTGTCACGAGGTAGTCGGCCGTGGCAGTGCATGAGGAAGTTGTCACGAGGTAGTCGGCCGTGGCAGTGCATGAGGAAGTAGTCACGAGGTAGTCGGCCGTGGCAGTGCATGAGCAAGTAGTCACGAGGTAGTCGGCCGTGGCAGTGCATGAGCAAGTAGTCACGCGGTAGTCGGCCGTGGCAGTGCATGAGGAAGTAGTCACGAGGTAGTCGGCCGTGGCAGTACATGAGGAAGTTGTCACGAGGTAGTCGGCCGTGGCAGTGCATGAGGAAGTAGTCACGAGGTAGTCGGCCGTGGCAGTGCATGAGGAAGGCGTCACGCGGTAGTCGGCCGTGGCAGTACATGAGGAAGTAGTCACGAGGTAGTCGGCCGTGGCAGTGCATGAGGAAGTAGTCACGAGGTAGTCGGCCGTGGCAGTGCATGAGGAAGTTGTCACGAGGTAGTCGGCCGTGGCAGTGCATGAGGAAGTTGTCACGAGGTAGTCGGCCGTGGCAGTACATGAGGAAGTTGTCACGCGGTAGTCGGCCGTGGCAGTGCATGAGGAAGTAGTCACGAGGTAGTCGGCCGTGGCAGCACATGAGGAAGTTGTCACGAGGTAGTCGGCCGTGGCAGTGCATGAGGAAGTAGTCACGAGGTAGTCGGCCGTGGCAGTGCATGAGGAAGTTGTCACGCGGTAGTCGGCCGTGGCAGTGCATGAGGAAGGCGTCACGCGGTAGTCGGCCGTGGCAGTACATGAGGAAGTTGTCACGCGGTAGTCGGCCGTGGCAGTGCATGAGGAAGCAGTCACGAGGAAGTCGGCCGTGGCAGTGCATGAGGAAGTAGTCACGAGAGGTAGTTGGCCGTGGCAGCACATGAGGAAGTTGTCACGCGGTAGTCGGCCGTGGCAGTCCATGAGGAAGTTGTCACGAGGTAGTCGGCCGTGGCAGTGCATGAGGAAGTTGTCACGAGGTAGTCGGCCGTGGCAGTACATGAGGAAGCAGTCACGCGGTAGTCGGCCGTGGCAGTCCATGAGGAAGTTGTCACGCGGTAGTCGGCCGTGGCAGTGCATGAGGAAGTAGTCACGAGGTAGTCGGCCGTGGCAGTGCATGAGGAAGTTGTCACGCGGTAGTCGGCCGTGGCAGTGCATGAGGAAGTAGTCACGAGGTAGTCGGCCGTGGCAGTGCATGAGGAAGTTGTCACGCGGTAGTCGGCCGTGGCAGTGCATGAGGAAGCAGTCACGCGGTAGTCGGCCGTGGCAGTGCATGAGGAAGTTGTCACGAGGTAGTCGGCCGTGGCAGTACATGAGGAAGTTGTCACGAGGTAGTCGGCCGTGGCAGTACATGAGGAAGTTGTCACGCGGTAGTCGGCCGTGGCAGTGCATGAGGAAGCAGTCACGCGGTAGTCGGCCGTGGCAGTGCATGAGGAAGCAGTCACGCGGTAGTCGGCCGTGGCAGTGCATGAGGAAGTTGTCACGAGGTAGTCGGCCGTGGCAGTGCATGAGGAAGTTGTCACGAGGTAGTCGGCCGTGGCAGTGCATGAGGAAGTTGTCACGAGGTAGTCGGCCGTGGGGCTGAAACCGGCACTGTAAACGGCAACTGTGCTGCGACCAAGGGTGCCCTTGCTCACCCATCCGGCCAAATCTCCTGCTTGACATGTCTCCTCTATCTCCGACTATTTCCCTACTTCCCTCAGGTCCAACCTCAGCTTCATGCAGTCCCGCCTCTTCCCCCTTAGCCCGGCACTACACGTTCACTTTAAACATCTTCCGCACCCCCTATCAATGGTCTCCCCTATCCATGGTCTCCCACTATGTCGCTCAGAACCACCCCAGCTCACCCAGCGCTACGGTTTCCAAGCTACAATAGAATCTCACCATCTACAATAGAATCTCACCATCTACAATGTACGATCTTCAATCTATAACAGTGTGCCCATACTGCGCAGCACTCACGCTCATCCGCCACCATCTCTCTACCCATCGTCTCCCTAACTACCTACCACTTATGCACTACATACACTCATCCGGCACCATGTCACTTCTCGTCTGTACTCGTATTTCCATACTACTGTTTAAACATAGCCCCCACTCACACTCGTCCAGCACCATCTCCTGCCGCCCTAGCTGCGTGATGTCCGCCACGTCGTCCGCCAGCAACCCCGCCACCTCCTTCTCCAGCCCCTTTGAGAAGACCGCGATGTGGTCGTCCCGGTTGGCCTCGGCCGTGTCGAGTGCAGACTTGAGATCCGCAAAGTCGGCCGGCATCGACAGGTATGCGGCATTGTCAAGGTCATCCACCGGGATGTCGAACCGCTCCAGCAGCTGGTGGGTGGGTGGGTGGGTGGGTGGGTGGGGTGGGTGGGTGGGTGGGTGGGTGGGTGGGTGGGTGGGGTGGGTGGGTGGGTGGTGGGTGGGTGGGTGGGTGGGTGGGTGGGTGGTGTGGGCGTGTGGGTGTGGTGTGGGTGGGCGTGGTGTGTATCTCGAATGAGGGTAAGGGGTGATCCGTTAAGGGGAAG